>JAJHUR010123633.1:0-12856 GCA_027495735.1 Lutjanus campechanus | reverse complement strand
GGGCTGAACACTTCACTGTGCAACTGGCTGCTGGACTTCCTGACCGGGAGACCACAGGCAGTTCGGGTCGGCAACAGCACATCTAACACCATCACTCTGAGCACGGGGGCCCCCCAAGGGTGTGTGCTGAGCCCCCTCCTCTTCACGCTGCTGACCCACGACTGCACACCGTTGCACAGCTCCAACATCTTTGTTAAGTTTGCGGACGACACGACCGTGGTGGGTCTCATCAGCGACAACGATGAGACAAACTACAGAAGCGAGATGAGCCACCTGGCCTTTTGGTGCAACCACAACAATCTCACTCTGAACGTGGAGAAGACAAAAGAGATTGTTGTGGACTTCAGGAGAGCAAGCACCCAGCATCCCCCTCTGACCATCAACGGTGCTGCTGTGGAGAGGGTGAGCAGCACAAAGTTCCTGGGGGTGCACGTCACCGAGAACCTCTCCTGGACCCTCAACACCACCTCCCTGGCCAAGAAGGCTCACCAGCGCCTCTACTTCCTCCGCACACTGCGAAGAGCCAGAGCATCAGGCTCATGTGCACTTTCTACAGGGGCACCATTGAGTCCATCCTGACCAGCTGCATTACGGTGTGGTACGGCGCCTGCACAGCATCCTGCCGCAAGACCCTCCAGCGCATCGTGAGAGCAGCTGAGAAGATCATCGGAGCCTCTCTCCCCACCCTCCAAGACATCTACAACACCCGCCTCACCCGTAAAGCCCTCTCCATCGCCAAGGACCCCTCCCACCCGTCACACACCCTCTTCAGCCTGCTGCCATCAGGGAGGAGACTGCAGAGTCTCCGAGCCAGAACCAGCAGACTGAGGGACAGCTTCATACATCAGGCTGTCAGGACTCTAAACTCCCTCCCTGCTCTGCCACCTCCCCCTCCTGCTGCCCTCTGCACACATGGACTCCTGACCCCCCTCTCCCCAATGAACACTGTACACACTCCACCTCCACCAGATATAACCTACCTCTGCTTTTGCACTACTGTCACTCTCTCAGGACTCTCAACCCCCTCCCTGCTCCACCTCCCCTCCCTCCTGCTGCCCCCTGGACACACGGGCTCCTGACTCCCCCACTTCACCCCACCCCAAACACTGCACACACTCCACCAGACATAAGCTACTTCTGATTTTGCACTACTGCCACTTTGTGACTCCTTTTGCACTACACTACCCCCAAAGACTGTTACCTGTCAGTGCCTTATGTCTCTGTCACTACCTGTACTTAACTTTTATTATTTTTTTGTATCTTAATATTGTATAGATAGACTGTTTTAGATATAGACTTAGATTTGAACTTATGTTTACGTTTTAGATCCAGATTTATGTTTACATACTGTATAGATAGATTTAGTTTTAGACCTCTGTTTACGTTTTCAGATCCAGATTTATGTTTACATATTGCACAGATTTAGATTTATGTTTAGGATTCAGATCTAGATTTATGTTCACTCCATTGCACTACTGGTCTGAAAGAATAACGTAATTTCAATTCTATGTTTACATATTGTAGAGATTTAGATTTATGTTTATGATTCAGATTTCACTCTGTTGCACTACGGGTCTGAGAGAGTAACGTAATTTCAATTCTATGTATGTCCTGTACATATGTGGTATTGACAATAAAGAGACTTTGACTTTGACTTTGACTCACAGTGATGCATCTCTGTAAGATGTGAGCCATTCACCATCACGTTAGTTTCGATTGTTTTAATAAACTCCGTCATTAACAACAAGTCTCCTCCACATGCAGCTTCTCTGCTGCTGTGAAAACTGAATCGCGGGTGAATTTATATGTGAAAAAAAACAAAATGCGAGTTGGGTTTTAGCTCTTTGGCTTTATAAAACATCCTGCTGATGAAGAAAATCAACAGATCAGACAGAGACAGGGTAAGAGAAATACACTGACCTCCTCGTGTGTGTGTATAGTACGTGTGCGGAGGAGCTGCACTGATGCAGAGAGGAAAGATTCTGCAGCCATGTGATAATAAATTACATCAAAATTCAAATGTCGGCGCTTACCAATACTCTGGTCTTTAATAATGCTGCCGTTTAATACAGAATTTCAGTACACACCCCTATGTGCGAAACACAGTGCGCTGTACAGTTCGGATTTAATTAGATTTTTTTTGGCGAGGGCATCACAAAAAAAAATGCGTCATCAAGTGGCATTTATCGCCGTTATCGCAAAGTGGCAAATTTTCATCGGTAACAGTTTTTTTTTTTATGACAAATCGCACGCGATACGATATTGCCCAAGCCTAGTCTTCATTATTCTCAATGCGAACGACTTTAATTCCCATGCGGCAGTAATTAGATGTGCAGTAACACCAAGATAGTTACTGTTACTTACAGAAGTCCAGTAGTCTCCTGTCAGGGCGACATGCTTGGCTACAGCTAAATCCCTGCGCTTTTTTTCCTTTTCAGTTTCATAGAGCCCATGAATTTTTGACATTATTGTGCTTCTTGATGGAGCCTTGTACAATGCGTCTTGAGAGGCAACTTGCAAAACCTTTGTAAAGCCCGTGTCTAAGGCCCCGACGTTCCATGAGGGTGGTTTGGTGCAAGCTGGGTGATGCGTTAGCCAAAGTGCTAGCAGAATCCCCATGTAACGCATGCTTCGCATTAATGTGGTACTTTAAGCTGGAAGTGCTTCGGTGAAAAGAAAACTCTTTCCTGCAGAGTGTGCATATTACTGTATGTCGGTCGACTGTTCCGTCTTGGTTTTTTTTTTGGTATTCAAATTTCCCACCGAGAGGGCCAACATGCTGTTTTGCGTCTTCCATTTCAATTTGGTTGGTTCTGCCACTACCAGATCAACTGCCCATTTGTGCATGTGTGACGGCATGCGCGACAGTAAGTCTACTTGGACAAACTGCCCGAAATGCGTTGCCAGAGACATTTCAGGGATTTTGAGTCATTCTGCGCTGCAGATGGGTTAATTGCGTTAAAATTTTTAATCAGATTAATCATGATGATGGATTAATCCGCCTTAACCCATTAATTTTGACAGCCCTAAAAATAATATACATTTACATCCTTCAACAAATAATCATTACGTTAAAAACAGAAACTGAAAAGGTCTGGTTCAGTGCTACAGTTTAACCTGGGGGGATAAAATGTCTTTTTTGACAATAAAATTAAATTACTGCATCAAAACTATTTCAAATACACATTTCAAATACACCCTCTTCAAGTATTTGGTTACAAAAATACACAAAAGTAAATAAACGTATTTTAAACATATGTAATTGAAGTACTGCCTGTTTCTGCACACACACACACACACACACACACCTAAAGACATTTATGCTAACATGAAATATTATTCCCACACTGAACCTGCATGGTAGACTGCCATTTATTATCTATGTCAAAGACTTTCTGAGAAGCAATAAAACAGATGACGGGTCCATGTGTGACACAAGGTGTGTGTGTGTGTGTGTGTGTGTGTGTGTGTGTGTGTGTGCGCGTCTGTGTGTGTATGTGTGTGTGTGTGTGTGTGTGTGGTAAAGAGAGGGGGAGGCGGTCACGTCACATCATCACGCTTATTAACCCCCTCCACCCCCTCCCCATCATCCTTGGTGACGTAAGCCTCAAAAAAACTATTTAAACGGGCCGCGGAGGCACGAGCCGCAGAACTCACCGAGCACTTCACAGTTTACACAGTGTTCCTTTTTCCCACTGACCGGTGACACTCTGAACGCAGCATTCACTCTGCGTGAAGGAGAACTGAAGACAGCGGACAGACGGACAGAGAGGACCAACAGACAGACAGCTGTGTGAACTGTGACCACTCTCACACACGGAGCCGCGCTCACATATCCTGGGTGCACAGGCTCGCGCCACTCAACTGTTTCCCGCTCTGCCGGTACCCCGAGGGCGCGCGCGGACCAGGAGAGCACCAACCGGCTTTAATATCGTTTAAAACAACAGAGGTAAGAATGAACTTCTTTCCACTGCAAACTACCGATACTGTTAATGATACTACTACTACAATAATTACTACTACTACTGTCATAATCACGGTACTTTAGAAGTCACTCACATCTACTAAAACATACATACACAGAGGAATTTTCATGTCATATTTTCAAATATATATTTTTAAACGTATTCATTGATTTTACACTATAGAAAACCTGTCATTAGTATAATAATATATAAATCTATCATTTTTAATATTCAGTATTATTAGTCGTAGTAATAGGCTGTTAGCAGTAGTAAAAGCAGATTTAATTAGAGTACTAATAGTAAATGTAAGTATTATTAGTAGAAATTGCTAAATGACATTACATTTCTATGTGGTTGTTCCCACCTTTTAAGGTTCATTTTTTAAAAGTCATTCCTTTATATTTCACTTTGAATTGTTGTAAATGTGAAGTATCATGTTTATAATAACACTTAAACAGTATAATATGGCTGTGTTTGAAGTTTTTGTAATGCTTCTGTTTTTCTGTCCTCAGTCCATGGCTGCCCTCACACACAGCAGCTGCGTGTGGATGTTGGTTCTGGGCATGTGTGTGTCGCTGGTGGTTGGAACGGACTGCGGGAAGGAGTGTGCACTGTGTGTGTACCGTCTGCTGGGACAGCAGTCTGGTTTCTCCTCCATGGTAATGTCACTATATTTCATTATTACGACAAAGTTTATTTATATTTCTAACACTTAGACACAAATAATTTAGCAATTTAAATCACTTATTTTACATTTATTATAATACAGAGAATAGCCCAGAGTGGTTTGTCCTCCATATGACATATTAGTATATTTTTATCAGCTATAATATAATATAACCTTTTTACAGTTTACTATTGTAATATATTAAGCAAAGGAAGTCATTTTGAAAATAGGCTACTTAGGAACAATTTTCTAATTTTTAGGGATTTATTTTCTTGACTTTCTCCTTTCATATGCCATTCCTCTTTTCATTTCATACTGTTTTCACTCCTAATCTGTTTTTCTTAATTTCATTTCTTTCCCTTTTTTAGGTCTCCCACCCCCCGTACTTCCCATTCGGGGGGTGAAAGACCTAGAAAATTATGATAATACTGTCCCATAAACTTAAAAATGAATATACAGTATGCCACACTTCTCCTTTCATCAATAGGGATCTTTTTCTGAGGGCTTTATTTTCCTTTACTCCATACTTTATTCCTCTCCCCTCCTCTTTCTCTGCTTTCAATTCCTCCCCTCCCCCTTTTCACCCATCTCCCATTTAAATCTCTCCTCCTTCAACTTGTCGATGACTGTAATCATGGTAATATTGTCCTGTAGGCTTCAATCCAATACTTATAGGGGGGTTGAGGGCTTTCCCCCAATTTTCCCCTTTCTTTTCCTCTCCTTTGTTCTTCCCTTCTCCCTCACATTCTCTCCATGCCAACTTGTCCATTCCAATCAGTTTTTTGACTAGAATAGATGCTATAGATTCCCAACAAAAATGCATAAAGTACTTTGTTATTTCAAAATGGAAATGATGATGTGGTTAGTGCTCAACATGTACATTTACATTCCACTTTGGAGATTTCACACGCTGTCGGCTCACCGCAGTAGAATGCTCTCCTTTGTACTTCTGTGTTATCAACATCTTTGCTTAACTGATGCAAATTTATTTAATGAGCAAATAAAAAACAGAATTTCTTTCTTGTTTGACACAAAACCATAACTTCATCATCTTCGTCATCTCCAACAATCTCTTAATGCGTCTTCTTTTCAGATACAGCCACTCTGAAGTAAACAAGAAAACTGTAACAGAGTAGTGGATTTGCACTTTATTAGCACTTGATTCTCTAAAAGCAATGTAGTAGAAAAGTTATAATTCCATAACCTTCAACAATGGAAAGAGCATCCATCCTCTAAAAATATATTGCAGGGATTCTTCCAGCACAAGATTTTGAAAATTCCTTGAAATTCACACAGAACACTGTGGGTTTAATTCCCTGAATTCCTTACACTTAATATTTCATCACAGAGAAACCTGCAAATGTTGGTAGAGGGGAAATATTTTGCTCATTACACCATCGTTACTTGTTGTGCATTCCCTTTTATAGCCACCAGAGGGTGCTGCTATCCTCCACCCTTCAGGCCCCTCAGGTGCCAATATGTCCTGAATTCAATTTTCCTGTTCATTAATTCTGACTTCATAAGCCAGCGGCACTGAAAGCTCAGCAAGAATCCGTCCTCCGTGCCATCGAACAGGAATTTCTGATGGCTCAAATAAGTGAATTCTGCCCTGAGGGCCCAGCAGATGCCTTTGGTCTGATTATACGCCTGCCACTGGGGTTATATGGTCGCACAAAGTTAAAGGATGACTGGGATAAGTGGCTGGTGGGGTGGAGGACACACGGCTTTTATAGGCGAGGCTTCCATTAGAAGAATAGCATACTGTGTCAGTGTGTTAGGAACAGGCAGGGACAGATGGTTTTAAGGGAGAAATTGTGTTTTTTTAAGTTGTTAAGAGGGCACGTGAGAGAAATCATAGATAAAATGGGCTGTTGTGTTTTCCCAAACCATCTGTTGACTGCTGTAATCTCTCCCTCATTGACTGCTTCTCTCTTTTGTGTAGTCTGTTTTTCTCTCTATCGACACAACATTGGAGTGGCAGAGGCTTCTTTATCTGTGTCTCCATTTAAATTTAATGAACAGTTCTTCAGTCTTTATTGTCATGGTTTAATGTGACTTGGGTGAGAAAAAATGGTTTTTGATTTTTTTTTTTTTTTTTTTTTCAGTGAAAAACTAGATGGAATTCTGTTCTCTTTCTGTTGGACCACAGCCTCAAACAGCAGCCCTACCACAATACATTTCACCATGAGAATCATTCTCAAGCCATCAAAGCACAAAATTAAGATAAACTAATTTTATATAGCCTTAAATGCATTCAGTTCTCTTGTTTTCAGATATTTAATAACTTAAAAATGTCTTAATATCTTAAAAAAGACAAAGTGTGAACATAATCAGAAAAAGAAAAGGAATACAAATAAATATTCAATCAAAAATTATTATGTCAGGGACAAACTAGCAGTGATATACACTCGTGTAGGTACATAGTCCTATGAATACTGCTCTACAAGAGGAAAGTGCTCATAATGAGTCATCCTCAGTAGTACTTAGCAAAACCAGTGGTCAAAGCTCATGATAACAACAGTAACAAAAAAATCAAAGCTGACACCAGAATTTATTTAGAATTTTTGCATCATAAAATACTATTATCTAAATCATTGCCAATTAATTTTCTATATATATATATATATATATACATACATACATATATGTTGTAATTGATTTGTGACTGATCATTTCAGCCCTGACTCATAGTTTTTCTTACTTTTTCCATCTTGTCAAGAATAAATTCCTGAATACTTGTAAAATGGAGAGTAGGAAATTATTTGATATTAAAGATAGTGACAGTGATAAGATTGCATTGTCCAAATACAAGCTTTGAAAATAATGGTAATGATATTTGTTGGGCTGCAATTAAAAATTATTGGCAATAATCATTCATGTCAGTTATCTTCTTGATTAATTGATTAGTTGTTTGGTCTATTAAATGTGAGAAAGTGGTGAAAACTATTCATCAGTGTGTCCCAAAGCCCATGATGATGTCCTCAAATGTTTTGGCTACAACCCAGTTTTTTGTCATAAATGAGTAAAGAAACCAGAAACTATTCATATTTAAGAAGTTGCAATCAGAGAATTTTGATTTTTTTCTTAAAAATGTCTAATAATAAATTAATAAATGACCAGTCATTGCAGCTCCAGATTTAATTATAATCATTATCATTATAATTAAATGCTTTCCATTATGATGGCCACTTCCCCTTTAATGCCTTAAAGCTTTAAAATGCTTTAATCATTTCTTAGAATGGTGGTCATAAGATATCAGTGTGCGCTAAAGAGATCATTCAAAACTTTGTGTTGCACTTCCCTAAAACTAGAGCTTGTAAGAGACATATTTGAAAAAAGAATGGTAAGAATTGAAGCAGCAGAGGCCCACACATCCTGGATCCTAATTTCCCATAAGATGGTATCACTTCATTAGACCCCTTTTGCATGTTAAATTCCCACACAAACACTGAGCAAAGTACTGCGAGAGTGAATTAATCATCAAAAACAATTCACCATGTAGTTCTTCCCACAGCCACAAAACTAGACTATCTTATAACTATCTTTAACACCAAACATAAACACGGATGATACTGAATCACTTTAGTTACTGACCACATTAGTAGTTTTTAATGGTAGAGCTCCTTTCACTGGTGACTGTTCATACTGTTGTCAGCTTAGCTGTGATGTGTAGTTTTGTTATTTTCTGGTTAAAAGCTTATCAAAAGAGTTCTCCACAGATAATCATGCTGCAATACATATGTCACAAACGAGCTATTAACAAACAGGCCTGGTTTTGTATTGACCATAACAGTTTGCAAAACAAATGTGTATTTTCTATTTTGCAGCTCTTTACATAACCACACTGTGGTGTGAAAGTGATGTTTGAGAGGTTATTTAATATGAAAACAATTTTATCTTTCCTTGATAGCATAGACCACAGTGATTCAGGTAGTCATATTTCAACGGAACCACAATAGCATGTTGTAATTGGTAAATATTGGATTGATAAAATGCATAATGAAAAGTCATAATAATAACTTTGATCCTTCCAGACATGCTCGCTTGAGTGCGAGGGTGGGTTGGACAGCCAGAAGCTCCGCCTGTGTCGGGAGTTCCTATTGGAGGAGGAGAATCACATTCCTCTGAATCCTTCCTCTGAGCAGGAAGCAGTGGGCGCCATGACAGTTGACGATAAGGATGCAACATCCCCAGAGCACCAGCTGGCCAAGAAGTACGGTGGCTTTATGAAGCGCTATGGTGGTTTCATGTCTCGCCGCTCCTCATCTCCAGAGGGGGAACTCGAGGATCCTGGAAACCAGGATGAGGAAGAAAACGTTCGCCTGGAGATCCTAAAGATTCTCAATTCAGTGGCCGAGCACGGCAGTGAGGGGGATGGTGAGGGCGGCGAGGCGGTGAAGAGGTATGGAGGTTTCATGCGTCGGGCTGAAGAAGGGGTGGCGCAGGGCGACCTGCTGGAGGCAGTGTTAGGCCGTGGGCTCAAGAAGCGCTACGGAGGGTTCATGAGGCGTGTGGGCAGGCCTGAGTGGCTGGTGGACAACAGCAAGAATGGGGGGGTGTTGAAACGGGCTTGGGAGAATGGCAGCGAGCTACAGAAGAGGTACGGGGGGTTCATGGACTAGGATTCCACAGTTATTACCCTTCAGACCCCCACCCCTCCAACCCCCTCTGTTCAGCCAATCACCTTGTAGTCTGGACTTGTTTGAATCAACTGCCCACCCGCTCTGCTAATTACATTGCATCATCTGGCTTTGTAAAACGTGCTGCTGCCTACTTCATTGGTTCAATTGATACTGTAATGATAAAAAAGATAAGCATATATTGTTCGGATGTACACAAATCATTTTTTGGTCTGCTTTTGGTTTTCATGATGATATTATTTATTAAAAGAATCTGTTGATCGAGGCGTGTTGTTCGAGTCTGTTTTTTTTTTTTAATGACAATATTTAAGTTTGTGTGCGGGTGCCTAGGTTTTGGAAGTCAAGGGATCTTCGCACATTGAACTGTGCCAATATTTGCTATGTTTGCATACATATTACATAGTGTATAAATACAGCATATAATATATGATAACATTGGTTGCTTTCAAGCTTCAACCATAAAACTGGTCCTAAGAAAAGCAAAACAAGTGTTTAATAAAATACAGCACTTTACATAGAAATATGAGGAAAGCTCTGTAATATTAATGGACTAAGTTATCAGAATTAGTTGTACTTGACATCTGACATGAAAAAATAGGTCATGTTTTACTTGCATCTTTACTGAGGCCTACTTGTCTTTACTGCTTTATCTTGGATTGATGTCCAATTGTAGTGTGTTTTTAGGGGAATGTTATTATTTAATATTTCCACCTGTAAATCAGAATAGGTGGAGGTAGGGGCTGTGTCAGGAGGTTATCCTCTCAGACACACCTCAACAAATTCCACCAATCAGACAGTTAGGGTAGTATGTATGAAAGCTCAAAATCAAACTGAAGGCAAAAAATGTCTTCAAATCCCTCACTGCTGCTTGTAAGAGTAAATTGTTATTTTTATGAACTCAGATCCTTGCTCATCTGGAATTTGGTGGCTGGACAGTGAGAGGAAACTATTTAGGAGACATTTTAGTTAATAAAATTGAAATTGTGTGTTATATGCCAAAATTATAGTTTAAAAGGGGGAGAGATTGCACTGGGATATCTCATTAAATAAACATATCACCTCTGTCACAGTCAAGTCTTTTTTTAAATTACACTAGTCAGTTTCAGGGGGTGGAGTTTTACTTAATATGATCCGACCTAAGGGCAGGTGCTAGAGGAGAGAGTAGAGATAAGGACGTTTGATAGTGATGTGCTGCAGATGAATGCAAGCAGCAACTTTTCATTGAGACTGTGATGGACTCAAAAACCTCACTCATCCCTTAAGTGCTTTGGTCTAATCTCTGTCAGCTACCATTTGTTAAGCTAAATAAAATGAAACCAGGCCAGAACAGATTTGAATGGGCTCGCCACGCAGTCGAGTGGATGACACAGAGGTCCCATAAACTATAGGGGAGCCCTCTATAACTAGAGGGGAGCAATGCCAGAATGCTGGCTGAGCTCACCAGCATGCATCTTTTCTTGTGCTGACAACCAATACATTTGTGTTGCTTACTGAAATCTGATGAGGTCCATTCTTTAACAGTGTGATGTTTGATTGCTAAACAGTCCTGTCCTGGACCCACAAGCTCTATTGCAGGTGGGGCATGTATGGTGGTGGTGGTGGCACCCTTGGCTGTATTTCTTCTCACTCTCTTCTGCTGTCTTCTGATTGTCCTCCCCATCTCCAGCATTCAAACTGCATCCCTACACAGCTGTCGCCAAGTGGTTCAGTCAGCAGCAACATCCTCCGGGTCTAGGGGTGTTCATCTGAACCTCATAGTGCTTCTACAGCACAAACTACTGCTGCTCCCACAGGTCCCCTGTAGTTTTGCCTGGGCTGTTAGATAACCAGTTTCTGTGTGTGGCCCTCGGGACTCTGGATGCAGGAATCTTGAGAGGATCTGTACTGGCAGGAGGACACTTGAGCACTTGGCAGCAGCAAAGGATGTAAGCAGAGATTAGAAAGCAGAGAGCACAATGCATGCTACCAGCACTGCTACACTAGTGAGTACATATGCTTGCACACGAGGTGTGTGTCTGTTAAATGTCTAGTGCAGCAGTGTTGTGTAAATCCTCTAGACCCTGCAGCAACAACGAGCAGTTGCCCTCAATAACCTCCACTTCTTCATTGTGTATGTATGTATCAGAATCAGAAATACTTTATTGATCCCCGGGGGGAAATTGTTAAATGTACAGTATGTATGTAGGCCGACATGAATATGTACCCTGTTATTACTGAGTCTTGGCCCCTGTGGTGTGGTGTTAGGCAACCCAGCTCATGGAATTTCTTATCTTATTTCTTATGGACCAGAAAATCAAGCAGAAAGGGCCGAACCAGGTGTGGCCACAAGAATCAAACCCTCACGACCTGGTTGAAATGAGTGGCTGACAGACTTCTGGTCATAATGCCGATTCATTTTCAGTAGTCACTTTTTCAAATGGCTCACCCATCAGTGGAAAGGAGAGGAGCAGGATGAATGCTCTACATCACCTTGATGTGTTATAATGAACTCTTCTCAGGTGACTGGCAAATGAACCATATCTGGACCTGATGAAAGTGTATCACAGTGTCAGCAAACTGGTCAGAACCATATTTCTTTTACTGGGTCCTTGTAATCACACAAGCAGGAAATATGTCATGGTGGTTTTGTGCTGTACTATCAGTCTCAGAGTCCAGATTGGGGCTGTCCAGCTCCTTATGGACTAGCATAGCCTTAGCCTCAACAACCCGCTCGATGTGCAGGACAACTGCAACTTTACTGAATCGAGGGAAGAATGGACATGAAATTGGTGCCAAGGTTCATTTAAATACTTTGAATAATGGCACTCGAATGCCAAGATGATCGTGTTGACAGAAGTAAGATGCCTTCTCAGATAATAGAATAGAGCTGTGACACTATATATCTAAAGAGTGTGTTTCACAAGAGTGACCCAAGCTTCAGAGCTTCACTATTGTCTATACATATCCATGGTCATCACCACAGTAAACCACTAGACTGTGTTGAAGGTAAACCTCACATGTACTTTATTTGCCTCATTTTTTGAAGGAGATCAGGTTGATTGCCCCATCAAAATGCAAACAGGCCCATGATTAGAGCAGTCAGTGATTGCTGTAATCCAGCAGCCTCTATTGAATGTTAAATTACTCGCCCATTTTTGAAGCCTATTATGTATCTCTGAAATTATTGGATACCTAAAATCTATATGGTGAGCAATAAGAGTGGACGCCCATTCATACAGAAAAGGAGAGGCAAGTCAAAGTGAAATAGGAAGTGTCAGGTCAATACATCCATTTATATCAGAATTTCAGGCCATTTTTCTTGGCAAGGGAGAGAGGCCTAAAACTACATGAGATCTCTAGCACCTCTACATGAGTAACCACACCATGATATCAGGCAATTAGTCAATTAGTTAATCAAAAAGTCAGATTTACATGAATCTGAACATACAGCCAGTCCAAATATGTCAATCTATGCAGAGTAAATGGAGATTTCTTTGAGGGTTCCCATGTTGCATAATATATATACACACATATATATATATATATATATATATATATATATATATATATATATATATATATATATTATATGTATATATACTGTC
>JAJHUR010123632.1:0-26245 GCA_027495735.1 Lutjanus campechanus | reverse complement strand
GACCAGACACCGCTAAGCTGACTGCAGTGTGTAGTGTGCAGACCAGACTTAACTGAAGTCATGAAAGTAAATAAATCAGTCAGTGACAGTTTCTGGAGTGGGCACATAGGCAATAAGGCCCAGTTAAAGTGATACTCTCGCAACCTTTAGAATTGAAAAGCAGCTAGAGGAAGGTTGTAGATTCCTTCAACCTAAGTTCATGTCACTAACAATTAATTCCCCTCAAAATTAGAAACTATAATCCTCATCTTCACTATCCAGCATGATCCATTCATGTCTTTGCATGTTCACACACACACACACAGAGGACAATTCTGTTCAGTGACAAAGTCAGGTTAGGCAAAGATTATGGTTATGGCAAACAAACTACGGTGAAGTTATCTTGCGGCTGTGGAACTAAAACATTTTGTTAAGATTAAGGAAAGATTGTGGTGATGGTCGGAGCGTCTGATATGAACAGAATTCAGACACTGATTTGAAGATTCAGTCTTGACCTTGAGAATACAAATGTGGGATAAAATAATGTACTTACTAGTTTTTTCCAGAGCGTTCGACTGTATCCTACGACTGCCTGAGAAAATTAATGAATGCCAGGATACGCTCAAAAACCCTGTATATGACCTTTGAGTTTATAATACTTTCTTATATGTTGTATTGTTAAATTTTATCCATGCATTTTTATCCATTAAGGCAGAGATGACACTTACAGAGCCAGTGACATATTTTAAATCACTTCTTAAAACCCATTTTATAAAACTGCTTTATGTGATATCGTCTTTTATTCTTTTGATTTAACTTTATTTATATTTACATAATGATGATGCCATCTTTTATTCTTATTCTTTTCATTAACTTTTTTTTTTTGTTTTATCTCTTTTTTATCACTTTGTACTGTGCTTAACTTATGTAAACTTTAGTTTAATTTTATCTTGCTTTTGTTTGGTTTTCTGTTGCTCTGTTGTCTCTTGGGTAAACTGCTTTGCTTTATCTGTCAAAGCACTTTCAAAGTTATTATTATTGTTATAGTTATTTTTATTATCGTACCCCGTGTTTTTGGTATCAGTACATCCCTAATGTATATTATATGCTCATGGATGGACAAAAGTGGACTGGATTATGTTGCAGAAGTGGTTTGTAGCATTTGCATTTGTTTTTCTTTTTTGGCTGTGAAAACCTGTTGACATTTTTGTTAATGATGCACGCTCAAATTGATCACAGCTTTCCCTAAATGAGGGAAACCGCAAACCTTCTGTCAAAGCCACACTTCAAGCCTGCAGAGGGCAAAAAGAGTGTCACTTTAAGGTCATCTTTTTAATCAGTGCTGGACTTGGATCTATGTATAAGGGAAAGTGTGGACAAAATTAAGAGAAGGAGAACTTGATTTTTCAGGCTTGCCGAAGAGAGATAAGCCCCTAAGCCTTACACGCTCTGTATGTCCTGACCACCAAGTGATCACAACAAGATGGCTTGATTGGTAACCCGACATTATTACATTCAACCGTTAAGCCAGTAAATGATGCAACTCTGCAACTGTCATGTGTTACCACTCTGCTCAATAGCTGCAGATTGAAGCCAAAGCAAAAGATGAGTTGCTGAAGAAAGAAAGTGACGATTGGCCTCACAGTGATCTCCAGGGTTCAGTCAATTTACACTCCATCTAGAGAGCGGACGTGCTCCAAGGCAGAAGAGATGGATGCTGAAGAAGCAGTTGATGATAAATAGATAATCTTGACAGAGCGATTTTTATTAACCACCAGGGTCGGACCTGCACATGTACCCTGGGTGGCTCGGTGAACGATGGTGGTCACAGGATTGTTTACGTGCACCGAGCGCTGTTGATAATAAAGCCTGATGTTTCCATTTGATATCATCCAGATGCAACAAAATTCACAACAGCCACAAAGGGAATGCAACGTAAATACTCTCCTCCTCTGTAATACCGCAACAAAATACAACCCCAATTCCAATAAACCTGGGAGGCTGTGTAAAATGTTAACAAAAACAGAATGCAATGATTTGCAAATACTTTTTGACTTTCATTCATTTGAATACAGTACAAAGACATAGATAGAAAAAGACAAGGTATTTAATGTTTGAACTGGTTAACCTTATTGTTTTTTGTAAATATACACTCATCCTGAATTTGATGCCTGAAACAAGTTTTAAAAACGTTGGGGCAGGGACAGCGATAGACTGGGAAAGGCGTTGAATGCTCAAAAAACACCTGTTTGGAACATTCAACAAACACATTAACAGGTAACAGTGTCATGATTTGGTATGAAAGGTATGCTGGTATGATCCTCGAAAGCTTCATTCACAAAAATGGGTGGGCTGAGGTTCAGTAGTAGTCCAACAGTTTAAAAATGTTTCTCAACACAAACTACAAGAAATTTAGCGATTTTACCATCTAGAATCCATATTATTACAAGAGAGAATCTGGGGACATCTCTGCAGCAAAGGGGCAAAGCCAAAAACCAACACTGAATGCCCATGACCTTTAATCCCTCAGCCAGCACTGCATTAAAAACCCACATAACTGTATAAATAATACTACACGGGCGTGAGAAAAAGTTGGAAAACCGTTGTCAGTAAACACAATTTGTTGCTGCGTCTACAAATGCAAGTTAAGACATGCAACGTGAAATCCATATATCAACAACATCCAGAAACAATGCAGACGTCTCTGGGGCTCGAGCTCGTCTGACTGATGCAAAGCGGAAAAGTGTGTTGTGGTCTGACGAGTTCACGTTTCAGATTGTTTTTAGAAATCATGGACTGGTGACCTCTGGGCTAAAGAGGAAAAGGATGCAGACTGTTACTAGCGCTGACTTCAAAAGCCAGCATCTATGGTGGTATGGGGCTGTGTTAATGCCCATGGCATCATGGGTAAGTGTCACATCTGTGAAGGCCCCATTAATGATGAAAGGTACATAACAGGTTTGGGAGCAACATAATGCTGCCATCCAGTCTTTTTCAGAGACGTCCCTGCTTATTAAAATAAGACAATGCCAAGACACTTTCTGCATGTTTTACAACAGCGTGGCTTCATAGTAAAAGAGTTTTGGTACTAGACTGACCTGCCTGCAGTCCAGACCTGTCTCGCATTGAAAATGTGAGGTGCATTACGAAGAACAAAATACAACAACCAGTTGAGACTGTTAAGCACTTGAAGGCTCATATCCAGCAAGAATGAGAAAGAATTTCTCTTTCAAAACTTATATACATTCTGTTTCTATTTGTTTTACACAGCACTTTAGAGTTGGGGCTGTATGACCTCTTTTATCTGTAACATAATCTCCTCTGCTTATGGCTGCTGACAGTTGGCGAAGCAGTAAAAATGCAAGTAAGAGAAGAATTTAAGGTAGGATAAGACTTAATCAGGGTGATTTGCTCAGTAGGATCGAAGGGACTTTCCACCTTCTGGTCTCTATAACTCTGGCCTGGCAATTGAGTTTCTGCCCCAAAGGAGATTAAAATTCTAATAGTTATTTACAACAGAGCAATAATTTTTAAAAGGGTAATAAAAAGAAAATCGTTTTCCTGTCATTTTGTACATAAACGGGACTTTTAACATTTTTCTTGCATGTGTTTTGGTGCCTGCCACGTAATAACAGAGGTGGTTGGAAACCAAAGTCATTTGGGGTTATAACATTCAGCATTAAACGGGCTAAACCATAAGCTACAGCTCACTCCTGAGCCTTAATCACAGCTGAACTTATACGATGTATGCTGTAATGGTTCAACTTGTTTTCACAACTGTTTTGGTACACACTATCCAGGTGTTGGTAAAATGTAATAACTTGTCAGAACCACTATGAAAACAAGTTATCAGTAAATTTGTTCAAATCATGTATCGACTTCAACTGCAGGGGCTCACACAGACAACCAGTATACAAATATACTATATTCTTTACTCTATAATAAATATGTGATCCAAGGACTCAGTATCCAGCAAAGTTTTCAAACTCATTATCCTCGACCTCTGACCTGAACACTAGCTCACACACTAACCAACATCCAGTTAACTTTGGAATTCAGTGCAGGCTTAAAAAAACCGGATGCACCCCTTTAAAGTTCAGAGCAGCCGAGCACTTCCGAGTGGTTTTTAGATACAAACGTTTTAAATATCAGCTGTAATTGTTCCAGTCTTTCCGATCTCCTCCGTCAACCAACACCACCAGTGTGTCCCATACTGAGACCATTACTCCCATCCATGCTCCCACCCAAGCTCTGGAACAAACAAATAAGACACGTTTATACAAAACATATGCATTCCAGCATTTCATATGCAATCGAATCTCAATGTCCTTCAGTTCTTTTTGTTTATTGTCATTAAAAAGCTTCACAGTCACAGCCTCTCTCTTCCTCTGAGCACATCAGACACCCATTAAGGCCACTTGGCAAACATGACACTCATTAAAAAAACAACAACAAAAAAACAAAAAGAGGAGGTGGGGGTTCATCATAGAAAGAACGGAAGACAAAACATTAGATTAACATTACGAAACAAAAAAACAGACGGGTCACAAAGTACAAAACACACGGAACACTAAAAAAAGTACTTCTGACAGACAAAAGAACTTCAAAAACACATCACGAAATAAATGAAGAATGTGCGTCTGCATGTGTTATTTGAGGTAGAGCAGGATGGAGCCTTGAAGTGCTGAACAGTTCGAAATGTGTTAATTACAGTGAGAGCAGACATGAAAGACCCGTCGAGGTGCTGAAGTCCTGAAAAACAGGGCAAGTCATCTTTATTCAACCTAAGAAGTCTGATTTTTTTACAGAGACCTTGAATCCAGCATGAGCCTGGAGAACACATGAGTGCCAGTGTTATTTAAGGTTGTGGAGGATGGACCTGAGGTTGAGGGAGAGGAAGGTGTGTGCGTGGTTGGTTTTGTGACTGAGTTCTTGTATCTGGAGGTGGAGCGAGGACAGTTCAAACAGACGACGGTTCTTCCTGGACAAAAAATAAATAAATAAATAAATAAATGAAAGAAACGCAACACAACGGCTCGTCAGTCCAATGACATTCAGTGAAACATATCAAAAAGGACTACAGCTGTATGACAAGTTACCTTTGGCTAAATTTACACATTTTGGCTGAACGGGCAAAGAAGATTAAAACTGCGTACCTCCACGGTTCTCCAAGTTAATTTCAAAACTTTGTAAGACTTTTTAAATGCCACTAATAATTTAATGTCAACTTCACAGCGATACCGGCAACAAAATTAATAAATGAGAGGCTGCAGTGTGATAGTAAATCACACTGAAATGTTATATACATTTGAAAGTCATTTTGATCCTACAAAAAGACAAGAAAAAATTAAAACCAAAATGTAATACTTTGTATTTGTTATTTTGAGATTTTTAAATTCAATACTTTTGGGAAACAGAAAGAGTTCACAAAAAAGTCAGGTGATCACAAAAGTTATCAGGATTCAACATTTGGGGAAGCTTTAATGTCAACTGACATGATGCTGCTTGCCTGGTTGCCTGACTAAAGATTTTGAGAAAAGGTGAACGTGTGGATTTAACTTGTGTGGACTTCAGCAGACAAACCAAACTGTGGCTATAAGTAGTCTGATAGTCTTTAGGGTCCCTGATCTGGGGTTTGGGGTGCTCCCAAAGGGGCCACAAGATAAATCTGAGGGATCATGAGGTGAATGTGGAACACAAAAAACTTCATTCTACCCAAAATTATAATCATGTTTTCAGACATTCCTCTAATTTTTGATTTTTGTCTTGTGAACTACTGAGAGTTTTTACTTTTTAAGAGGATGACTCTGGTGGTCACAAGTTAATAGAATTAAAAGATTGAGCAAAATAAAGTACAGAATATTATTAAATGGTAAATACAGTTTATGTTTGCATCCTGTGATGCATGCATGAGCTAGCGCGAGGCTTTCCGACTGGTTGGTATCTTTTGATTTTCAGTTGAAAGCCACTGTGGCAACTTCATTTCAACTTTTTACACGCTCCAGTTACAGATGCAGTAGACAGACTCTCAACCCCCCCTGAAAAACACTATTTCTCATTGAATCAGCACAAATCACGCCGGTGACCTATTCTAGATTCAAAACAGTGAATTTTGCCAAAACATGACATGCCTGACACACGTGCACTGTTGCGTATGTCCGTGCATGCAGGTATCTACAACCCACGATCAGATGGCACGGAGCGTGTGATATTATCAGTATGAAAATCACTGCGTGTACCTGATGCTTGAGAGCTTCTGGAGAAGGATGGAAAGCTTCTCCATCAACGGGAGCTCCAGGCGAGGGTTTTTAAGGAGCTGGGAGGCAGTTCGGAAAAACTCCTCACAGCTACAAGCCTCCAAGAAGGGATTTAGGAAGCCTACAAAACACAAGCAGAGCAAAGAAAGTAGGATATTATCAAAACATTTGCTCTAACAAACAACACATTTCTACTCAATGTTTAAACTTTTATTGACTTCTTTTTGCCATGCTTTCCAGATTTGCATAGAAATGAAAACTACATGCAGTCACAAACAAACCATGAAAACCCTTTAACGATCAAATTGAGTTAGAAAGGGACACAGATGTTGGTCAAAGTGACTCTGAGATGATCGCTTTTGGAAGAGCTTCCACATTGTCGCTGTTAACTCTGACCTTCCCTTCATCAAACCATAACTTCACACACACAAACACACAGGGAGATGAAACAGAGAAAAAGGACAACAGCATCGACCCACACAGATGGGAGCTGCACTTTTTTTTTTTTTTAAATGAGCAAAAGCAAATGTGGACCTTAAGAAGTCCTGAAATTAGTCGTAAACAAACATTTGTTTCTGCTAAAGACACATTCCTGCTTCTTTAAAAACTATCTCTCCACCATCTTAGACCACGCACAAGGGTGAGGGAATACAATCTGAGCCACAGAGGGACTTTTTTTTGGCTGGTACAGAAGTTCTGCTGGCATCAAATCACAGCAGAAGATTGGACGGGGAAGAATAGGATCAGGTTCAGTTAAGAAAGGATAAGACGGGTAGATTCTGATAATATGAGAAGGAGGACAGTTTGGTCAGTTTTTTTTCCAGCAAAAAGATCATCTCATCTCAAGGTTATAAAACTACCGCATGTAATTATTGTTACTGACATGACTTTGAACACTTTCTATACATTTTATAGCTTTTCTTGCACATTTTGCATGTTTGAAACACCTGCGTTTTTAAACTAAAATTTCCAAACTGGTGAAGATTCAGTGTAAAGTCTGCTGATAGCGGCTATCAGCTAAACTCTATCTGTAGCTGAACATAACCCTTCAGTCCAACAAAACTGTGAGGTGGGGAGGTATTGTTTTATTGTTTACATAGTCTGAAACACTTTGTGTTGCATAATAAAGTAACAAAGTCTGATTGGTTGATTGGCTGATATAAGACAACTGTCATCATGAATGTCTCTTCAACCTCGTAACGTTAAAATTTGTCTCCATGAGGACTGTTGACTTGCGGGGAAACGGAAACCTCAAGGGTGTCAGTGTCGATTTTGACCAAAGAAAACTGACTGGAGGTGAAGCAAGTTTACTAGACTTTCCAAAAATAGAATAAGGGCCACAAGCGACATGTTGCTTAGCCTGTTCACTGACAGACGGAGCGGGTTAGGACATCTTCGCTGGGAAAAAACTGAAACAATTTGATATCTGTTCATTTAGTTTGCTTCTAGTTAGGAAACTGTATGATTATGCTCATGACTAGCACTGATATTTTATCCTTTTCAGAGGCAGTAATATTGTAACACCGTGCAGCACTTCTGGTCACACTGCCCAGTCTTCTGATGGGTCTTTTTTTAAATTTAATATGTGCCACATTCTACACTTGTGGCCATTATACAGATGGAGACGCACAGAAATACAGACACATTCCTCATGGGTTTGATGGAGTAAGAAGTCCTTGTCTAAAGTAATTTAACCAGGTCAGCAAGTTTTTTTTTAACATGTAACACCATCAAACATAGAATAACAAACACTTTTCTACTGTGGCATGCATGGAAAGAATGCAAACACACACACGCGCGCGCCAAGTCAGTCCATATGTGACCATGGAAGTTAAATATACAGTATGAAGCAGTTTGTGCCGCCACTGTTTACCAGACATCAGTCAAAGCCAGTAAAACACTGTTACTGGGTGTATTTGTGTGTGTGCGGAGGTGGCCAACTGCATTTTTGTGATCAGTGAACGTGCTATATAAACAAGATGTGTTGTGTAACTGGTAGAGTGTGACTTTATAAAAGCAGTCAAGTTGTCGCAGTGAGACCACAAACGTCCTGTATGTATGTGCATGTTTTTTTGTTTTTTGTTTTTTTTTTATTGGCAACCTTCAGGTGTAAACCTCTCTCCCCCTCTTCCTCACCCCTCTCCTGTCCCCCCTCATTACTGCTTGTAAAACACAATAATTAGCAAGTTCTGGTAGACTTACAGTCCCCTTGAAACACAGGATTGTAGGTACACACGCAGTTGCCTGCAGCATATGGCTCCGCGGTGCATTAGCATACAGCCGTCTTAAATGATATGGCTCGTAACCCTGCTGAACTTGACCTTCCGTGGAAGCTGTGCAGCTGCTCCCTCCACCTAATCCAGGAGGTGATGAAGGTCCGAGGTTTTATGACCACAACTCCCAAATCTATTGCCTGACCAGAGCACACGACTGATGTGAACTCAGACGATCCCTTGCTTTTCACATGTGGTATTTTATGTGGGGATGATATGGAGTTATACTGCAGGAGCAGCTGGTGTAAATCAAAGTGAATAGTGATAGTAGAGACAGTCTATAAATCTGGGATAGAAGAGTGATCACAGCAGCTTTCAAGGCTACGTCACCCACAGACGTTTCCATGGCAAAGTGAGTTGTATAATTTTAATGAGAGTCTTTAAGGTCACCAGTGAGATGCAGGGGCAGGTTGAAAATTCAACAATACATATTATATATTGTTGTACCATCCACTGATGCTCCAAATGTACCAAGATTAGGGGTGCACCACAATTATTTTCATTATCGAATAATCTGCTGATTATATTCACGAATAATCGTTTAGTTTATAAAATGCAACAAATTGTGAAAAATGTTCCTCACAAGATCCCAAAGTGACGTCTTCAATTTGCTTTTTTGTCCATCCAACTGTCCAAAACCAAAAGACTGTTCGTTTAATATCATAAATGACAAAGAAAAGCAGCAAATCCTTATATTTAAGAAGCTAGAACTTCTTGAAATTGACTGAAATGGTTAGTTAATTATCAAAATAGTTGGCTATTTATTTTCTTTGGATCCAGTTGACCGTTAATCGACTAATCATTGCTCTAATTAAATGTTGAGTAGTTGCTCGAGTTGTGCTGGTATAATGGCGTTCCTACATACCTTGACCTTGTGTGACAGTATTCCTTCTACTTTTCTGCAGCACCTCTAAAACATGTGCATAAGCCAGTTTACTGAAAGTTATTGGGGTAAATACTGTTGTTTCAACAATGACCGATGCAGGTTGAAAATGTTTAAACAGTAAACAAAGGCCTGCGTCTACCAAAGTGTTTTTCCCACCTGAAAAAGCCAGGCGCTCTTCTGAAAATGCTTTGGAGGTGCATCCTAAGATCAGCTGAGACGCTCCAGTAGCTATGATACTGAACATCCACAGAATTAACGGTTAATTTATGTTTTGTAAGTACTTTAATTCCCTGATAATTTGTGTTAATGAGAAATACTGCGTGTAAAAATCTTGGCACAAGGTAGAGTAGCCCAACTTTCTCTGGTCCTGATCTGGATGAAGAGAGGCTGAAGCACATAGGGAGAGAGGACGGACCCGTTGGTCTGTGTGAATTCATGAGATTTTGTGGGTGAGGAAAGATCTTGTGTGAGAACCACCGTTTGGTTCACGAGCTGAAGTTTGACGGAGCCTGGTTCAAGGAGTATGAGCATGACACAGTTTGTGGCAGCCTGTTTGTCCTGCCCCACCTCCACTGTGATTGGATGGCTGGGTAAAAAGTGCCACTGACCCGCACGTCATCACACTGCTGGCATTTGTTGTAGCAGAGTGTTGTTCCAATTGGAAACTATTACAAAAATACGCTGGCCTCATGGAAAAAAACTAGTTTGGATAAACACAGCCCCTGATGGACCTCAGGAAACAACACTACACTGTGACAGTTTTCCTTTTTTCTTGTTATTTCTTAAGAAAAAACTTTGCTTTCTACAACTTCCTCCAAGATAAACGTGTATTAACCAGCAGGACAGTAACAATACATCAATCTGGATCAAACGATTCTATATGGTCGTGTGAATATCCATCTACATCGTCATCTTTTACTTAGAAGTTCCCGTGGCAGGTCTGTGTCACAAATGTCTGGAAGAGTTCAGTCATGAAATCATTGTTGAATTAGAATTTAGTGGCTTTTTACATGCTTTTTACATTGACATAAATTTAACTGAATGTGTTAATTGGATATATGTTATTGTCTGCTATCAACCGCAGACCCCTGAACAGACTTCACAATAACAGCAAATATCGTATTGTTGTCCAAAGAATCAAGAATCAATATGATATTTTATCGTGATGAAACATGTGATTTACTCCCCTATTGACGAGCACACCTGGTTCCACAGTATACAAAGTGTAAAATAGATTTTAAAAAACTACAGATGAACTATTTTTATTCTATACCAAGATACAGGTTACTGGTTATTGCACCATTCTTAACCTCAAACTGCATTTTTATCTTGTTTTAACAGTTAAAACAAGAACACAAATCCTTCTTCAAGAAAATATCTTTCTGTTATTATGTAACATATCAAATATTTAAGTATGAAAGAACGACATGATGAAAACAAACTGACAGAATGTGTCATTATTACCTAAAGTGTGCTCATTATATTCTCCATGTAAAGTCTAATACATAGGTGATGGCTTCTACACTATAGTCAGGTGACATGTGCAGACTTACGGGACTGTTCAGTTAGCTGCATCAGGATGTCCACAGGTGCGTGTAGGCCTCCGCGGCCAGCCTGAAGCATCCACAGCAGCACACACACTCCTCCGTAGCGGATGAATAGGCCTCGGCTCTCCTCAGTCATCAGCTCATTGTGGAGACTGTCCAGAGCCTGCGCCAGCACATCAGCTGCAGACAGGACAGACAGAGACACACAGAGATACTGATTCAGTCTTACATTGGCATTTTAGTCAACTGAAACTAAAATGCTTGGATACGAATGCAAGCTAAATTAGGTTAATTTATTTTACGATCAATTCTAGAGACAAATCTCATCTATGGCTGCAGCTAGTGTTTTTTTTTTTTAAATCACTGATTAATCTGCCATCACTTTCTCAACTAATTGCCTAGTTTCAGGCATCAGAAAACAGTGAAAAATGTCCATCACGGTATCCTAGAATATAAAATGTCTTGTTTTGGCCGACCACAAGCCCAAAACTGCATAACATTCATTTTATTATTATGCTGGACCACGAAAAGTGGGGAATTCTCACTGTTTAATACCTGGGGCCTCCAAATATTTGGTATTTTATGCTTGAAAATGACTGAAAACAGTTGCTGATTAATTTTCTTTTGTTCAACCAATAAATTAATCAGCTACTCGTTGCAGCTCCAATATCTTTGTAGAATACATTTTTAATAATGTTTTACTGCTTCAGTAACAAGAATCTTGTCTTCCATCTAGCCTTTCCCATCTGATCCCCACTATCCAAACTGTGTCTCCTTTCTTTTGGCCGTAATGCCTGCCGTCCTTCTGCAGTCACTTTTCAACTCCAAAACCCATTTTGACAGACAAATTCAAATTTATGATCTGTGACCATCTCAAATAGTTCTGAGAATTTTAAGAAAATAGTTTTCAAATGTTGAAAAGAGCTGAATTTATACACCCGGGATGAAAGCTTTCTTTTGTTTTTTTTTATTTTGGACTGAGTTTGGTTAGTTCAGCTCAGAATGGTACCTATTATGTGCAAAATCTCAGCAAGCATGAGGGGGAGAAAACATCTTTCCATTATACCCAATCTGGTTTCATGTCAATCCAGAGTAGCAGAGAAAGCAAAGCTGGTCAGCAGATTGACAGAATATAGTCTATATAGAGACATACTGAGGGAGCCCTCGAGCATTATGAGCAGATGGAAGGGCAATTCAGAGGAGAGTGCCATAAAATATGTCAGGATATGTCGGCTGCGCCCCCTGAGTGCACTGAGATTTATGGTGTGGAGGGCCAGGGAGGAAAATCTGGATGTAGCTTAAAGCTCTTTGCCCTTTTCAAACAAGACTATGAACTTAAAGCCACGCTAGCAGATCTGTGAGGCTGATGCTCTTTGTAAAGAAAACGCAATTCTAAGATAGATACGATTAAGGTTCCAAAGATCCAAAGTCCAGCAGTTTTTTGTTTTTTGTTTTTTTCCCACAGATCGGTTCCTGATTTTGACTGATTGGATTGTTTGTTTCTGTTTCTCCCAACTTGGAAAAACTTTTCCTTTTTCCCCGAACGCTGCAGCATGCTACTCTGATTTATTACTGTGAAGCTCTTCTTGTCTCATCTCATCTTGTTATCAATCTAGTTAATAGATGACGATTTAAGCACTTGCATCATTAAATACGCAGCCTTTGCAGTGTGATTTGGCTCCAGTGCACGTTTTCCCTAAAGCTTAATAAGTCGAATAAAACATGTGATTATTTATTCTGATGTTAACAGATATGCAATTTCATTTCAGGTGAGGTGGTTCACCTCCAGTATAAAAACAGGGTTTCTACACCTTTTCCATAGTCAAATTCAAGCACTTTTCAAGCATTATCAAGGAGCATTTTTAAGCTTTTCCGGCACCTTACAGCTGTGGTAAATTACATATTTATGTACATATATTCAAAATGATTATTTCACTTCTCCATCACATTAAATCAAATGTTATTCTGCAATAAACGACCAAAATCGTGTTTTGGAAAACACATCAAAATGTAATGTTTCAAAATGCGTCACAAGTCTGTAAGCAGACATATGACACATCTTGAAACATTGAGGAGCCCATTTGAGCATCACTGGAGAGATCTCTGTCGGGGGGGTGTGCAGCTGATGCAGCCAGGTTGTGTCAGACCCATCACTAAACTCTTACTGGAATGCCAGGAAACCAATAGCGGCGACCTGCAGATGAGATCGTTTTGTCTCTGATCTAAGTTGAATCTCCAGAACGGCACACGGGTTTTGAAGAATCTATCTCAGCATGCTAAGTATGTGTGAAAACACAACGCTCAGTTACGTGTTTTCACGCCCCGCTGTTTCTGCGGATTCACACCTACACACGGTGGGTGCCGGTGTTGTGGGAAGTGATAAGTAACAACAGATGTACGGCTCACATTCTCTATGTCTGATTATGTTCCTGACTGGCAACTTCAATCAATCTGCCATGACATCACTACGTGGATGTGACAGGTAAACAACAAACAACTATAGTGAGCACTTTTTTGATTAATCAAGTTATCATAACTAAACATCTGTTAAGTATAAACTGAATAAAAACTGACGCACAAAACTTTTTTTGACTTCCAGAATAACTAATTTCCATTATCTTTTTCCATTTTAAAACCCAACTTGGCTTAGTGACAAAGTGTAGAGCACATTCAAATTGTTTCCAAAAATGTTTCTTCTCTACTTTTTCCTGACAATTGAATTTATACACATGAAAAGGCCAGGCATTTATTACAAATCAATCACAGACACAAAAGACTCATGACTCCCCTCATGTCTGCTTAATGTCTGCCATCTTCCATCAACAAAGATCTTTTTTTTCCATCAATCACTTAAATTCAGTCAGTGATTCCAGCAGAAGATAGATGAAATAAGTCAGAATTCTGTGGGTTCTCAACATGTGAGATTTACCATGCCATCTGTGACAGCAAAAGATTCTCCTCTGAAAAATAGCGAATAATAAGGAGGTGTAATACGCAGGTAGACAGAAACTTTTCAAGTACCCGATGCAGAATCAACTTAGGCTTTCTAGAGCTCACTGTTTTGCGGCCCTCAATTAAAAATGACAATTAACTTCAGTCTTTCTTGTTATTTGACAGCTGCTAATAAATAAAACAATTCATACGGGGGCAAGTACAAAGTGAGTGAGAAAAACAACATTAATATTGAATCCTGGCTGAATAATCAAATAAATAATCAACACATTTCTTGATAATGAAAACTAGACACCATCTTGTTAGGATCAAAACCAATCATGGTGCCTGACAACATGTTAATGTTCTGACCCACTCAGTTGTCCTCACTGCACTATTTCATGATTACTCAGTACTCATGGGACTACACACATTTTCAAACTCTTACTTATGATCTGAATTACACACATATATAATCTTTTGTGACGGCATCCTGCACAGTTGTAATGTTTATTGCGTTGACAAAATCTGTCCACAGATACACATATTTTCGAACCCACGTCTGTTGTAGTTCTCACTACAGTAGGTGTCTCCAGGACCACTTGTCATGATGACACACACACACACAGACTCACAAGTTTAAAACAATACCAGCCACACGCTGTCGGGGCTGGGAATAATCACAATCCCAACTGATTCATTACCCTAACCCTACTATTCTACTTCATGCAAACATCTGTTTGCGTTTTCCAAATATATTGCTGAAGATACTGTGTGCATATGTGTGTTCACGTTTATTACTGTACCTTGTGTGACAGTGCGGAGGATGATGAGGATGGAGAGGATGCGTGTGTGAGGACAGGGGCTGCGGTAAAGGGGCCAGCTCCTGCAGGGTCCTCCTGCAGCTCCCTTGGAGGACTTGGGAAGGTTTGGATCTTCACACTGAGGCACAGTTAACTGGGTTGGAGGCTTTGATACTTCCTCTCCTATCCGCCGCAGAGTGGCAGATAGTGCCACATGCTGAGCAAATACACACACACACACAAACACGCTGGTCATTGCACAAAAATCGGGACAGTGCCTGCACTCAGTTACTTTTGTTATATAACTGTAAAAAAATAGGAATGATGTGCCTGCAATGATCTTCATCAAATACCGGTGTAGAAAATGCAAGGTCAGCCTGACAGGGAGCCAGAACTCTTCTTCTCTGACTTCTCCAAATAACTGATGGAGCCAATAAATCAGCGCAGTAAACTACAGCTACTATCCAAGATTTATGTATTTCCGATGCAGTGAAAATCTAATGGTTTTCAGACTCACTCTTTCTACTATTTTCTCCCCCCCAAAGTCTCTAACAGCTCCACTGGGACCCCAGATTTTAAATGATCTCCCTTCTTCCATTCATGCATTGTGTCCCAATAGTGTTTGGTTTTTGTCTTAAAAGTGAACACACATTGCAGCAATAAGGCGGCATGTGATTCCAGTTGAGCATCAAGCATGTCACTGAGCAGATATGACATGGGCTGACAAACAAACATGAGGGGGGCAAGCACCCTGCGGCAGGACTGGAGAAAAGGACTGAAGCTTGGAAGTTGGAGGCTGCGTGTAGAGAACTGGTGGCCAGGGACAGAGGGTGGAGGCTAATAGCTCATAGTTGGGACTTGAGGGCTGGGAAATAAGGTAAGTGTTACACGCTGGTACTCGGCCTTCACAATAAGACAAGCCTCCGAAGTGGGATTGAGCAATACCACTAAACTGACCTATCACAATATTCTACAAAAAAAAAAGGTTACTTGAATCTGAAACAACACTAGTTTAATAACTCAACACCTAATAGATCACAAACAGAACATCCACAAGGGACATTATCCCTGGACATTTATGCTGTTGCAAAATCATGGGACCCAGAGTGTAAAAAATACATTTACAATGATATCTGAACTATTTTATTTTAATTTTAGACATATCTTGGCAATTTATTGAGTGAAATACTAATATATTATATATTATAGACCTGCTCTGCACAATGGCCATGTCTTATTCTATGAATAGTTATAAAACTACAAACCATGATTTTACCCACAGGCCAATTACACCAAGACATTACTCCAGCAATCCAAAATTTTTGCCAGGTGGGAGTGTGCCTTTTTTTATTGGCTGTTCTGACACTTCAGAGCCCCCATAGTTTAAAAGCGCTAATGCTAGTAGATCTTTGCTGTTATAGTCTATGCAAAGCAATAGTTAATGTGTGTGCCGAGTTTGTCACACATGTGTTATTAACCACCCAGTCAAATTTAAATGACTGAAAAATCACTAAGTATCTCAAATTAAGTCACAAAATCATGAAAAATGTGCAGTTTTGTCTGCTCTGAGACACTGGGGGTGTGTCCGCTCCGGCGTCTCAATAATCAAATACAACTACAACCTGAAAGAAGGAAGCTTAGCCTGACACTTGGACTTGGACTTGGACAGACAGACAGACATTTTTGAGTCCCCAGAGCCAGAGGACAGTGTCCCAGCTGAGAGCATAAGTTGAAAATATTCAACTTCAGCAAAAGGTTTGCATGTAATTCTTTGCAGTGTGTGGGGAGGACTGAGCGGAGCGCTCACCCACAGACACTGTTGAGCTCCAGGGAGTCATGAGGAGAGAGCCCGGTGCAAATCTGGAAGTTATCGAGGAATAAACACCCCGAGTCAAACTGGATTCTATTCTGATCTGATGTATTTTACTCAGAATGGACAGTCCAAAAGAGAGGAGAGGGGAAACTGGAGGGAAATAAAAGGAAAAAAAAGCAGTGTCTTTAGTGAGGAGCTCAGTCGGAGGCTGAACTGAACGCAGACACACGCTGTCCATGCTGCGCGAGGTGACAAGTTGCTTCACTTTCAGCGCAAACACATCAACATCGACACACGACAAGAACCAAACGTTGAGAAATTCTAATACCAAACTGGTTTTAATAACAAAGTATTGAAAAAAACAGAAATTTCATTGTAGCATACAACACTACTCGCGGGGGCTCAAGGCCACATGGCCATACAATAGAGCAGGACACACATTCTTTTCAAAACTACAAAGACAGTGACAGCCTGTTCTATTACCTAGACTCTGTTGAACACACAGAGACGGGCAGGGGACTTCAGATTACCATGCTTCTCATCTGAACACAAGATGGAACTCAACAGGACCTCCAAACATTAAAGCCCGCCATGCTGCGAAGGGAGATGTAGCGATAAAGTGGATATTCCCTGCTTGAAGTCGATGTGTACTTCTGATGTGCGGCTCTGAGGGAAAGCTGTGCATTGTGTTTGATTTCTGCTGCACGATGGCGTCAAAGTGACCCAGCAGCGCTCTGTAGAATAACACACATCTCCTGCAACGCCACACCAATAATTAAGGAAGGTGCAGGCCACAGAGATGACAGCATTTTGTGAGAGAATGTAATCCCACTCCCCTGTGGTGTTACTTTTGGATGACATAGAAAATCTATTGCAAAATAAAGAGGATGCTGCTGAAAGGGAGAGAAATCCAAAGACTGCTTTTTCAGGGATAAATTGCCTTTCTTTTCAATTGACGTTCTCTCTGGCAGCCATGTGGGAAAACAAAAGTTTTTGGAGAACACTTTTTTTTTTCACACTGTAAAATAAATGTTTTAAAAGTACATCTCCCCGTTTCTGTGTTAAGTCTCATCTAGCCGGGGAGCTCAGCGCTGTAGCTAAGGTGATGAAACATGTTCATAGTGGCTCCTCGCTGAAAGATTTAAAGGTAGAATCAGCAGGATTTGTCTGAGGTGTTTGTAAACGCACCAGAAAGATGGTTTATTGTTGTCTCTCATTACCAGATACCAGTCAAATACCAAAATCATGAGAATACAGGCGGAGGGCAGAGTCTGTGCAGATACAGACACCACCACACACTTCTAGTAGATCAGAAGTGATGATGGAAAAGGATTATAGTCTATACACTGTTTTTTAAGGAAATTGTTGCATATTATGCCTTTAATGTAATAGAATAGTGATAGATCGACTGTACTGCAATTTTCCCGTAGTGACCACAGACAAAACTGCAGGTCATGTGACAACATTTGGCCTACAAACTTTCTGGCTCACAATCACTATAAAAGAAATGTCTGTCAAGCTAAAAGGGACGTCAATTGTCACAATTCCAAGCTGGGCCCTAAAATACAGATATTCTTTGGTGAAAACTAACAGAAATAAGGCTCAAAAGCCCACATTTCCTATCTACTCAGGGTAAGGATTGTCCACTTGCCTGGGGGAAGTAAAATGACATGTCGGGCCAGTAAATCTAGCTACTCAATTGCCTGAGAAGCAAGTGGTGAAGAAGAACTAAACTATAAAACTGTTCTGATAGTCAGTTGATGGTTAAATTCAATTTTCATATAAAATGACATTGCAGCCCTAGATTACAGATGACAACTAACTTTAGTCTTTGTTGTTATTTAATAATAGCTGAAAAATAACAGAATTTGTACAGGGGCCAGTACAAATTGAAATTGGTCAAGTAGGTTTCTGACCCTTTTGCCCAAGTGGCAAGTGAAAATAACACATTAATGTTGAACCCTGCTACTGTCATTGTAGTAATACTATATGCTCTTTGATGCATCCCATTACTACTCGCTGCAACAGCCAAGTTCACCCACAGGCACAATCATATCTTATGTTTACCTGTGAACTGCCGTCCAGGTGTCTCAAAGCTGCGTGTATGAGGCGAAGAAGGTTGAGGAGGAGGTCGGATTCTGACAAAGGAGTGTGATGAAGCTGATCTGCTAACAGCGGCAACACCTAAAGAACCACAAAAGAAATTATTTGTGACTTTGATCACAATAAAAATGTGTTAAAGGGATAGTTCAGACTTTTTGAAATGGGGTTGTACTACAGTAGATGGAGGCTGACATGGCTGACATCTCCAGTTTGGAGAAGGAACAGGAGTACCAGTGTAGGCAGCTAAGCAATGTACTGCTGCAAAACATATTTTAGTCACCTAAAAAACAATATCAGTAGAATATTTCCACCGCTTATCTTGCTGTCAAACAGCCCTTTCCGTTGGAAAACTGACGCTACATAAGCCAAACATTGCTCTCTCTCCAAAGCAACCAGACTCTGTAAGGAAAATTAGTCATTTTACCTCACAGTACAACAGTTGCAGGGCTGCTGCTGCCTCCATCGCTAAGTTTCTTAGTGTTATTGTGTGACTTTGGTGTTTTAAATGGTTAGTTTGGATTCACTGTTAGGTCACACGTTAACACAAACTAACTGACTGAGGCAGGAGTAGACAAGCATGTGTCCACAGCAGCTCATCGCTTGGCTTACAACACCACTACTCTTGCTGCTTCTCCAAACTGTGTTTCGAATTTAACCTCCTGTAGGTAAGACACTAGATAAGTTCTTCATGAGACCCCACTTCAAAAACCTGAACTATTCTTTTCATGTGGTTTGATCTATTGCTCCTCTGTGGCACACTTGTAATAAAACCCAGAGATCACAGTGAAGCTACAGTGAAGCTACAGTGAACGTGTCACCTTGAGGCATCTCTCGTTGAGTACGAGCTCTGGAGGCAGACACTGGCTGACACCTTTCCCTTCGTTTCCTGCGACTAATGAGAACGCCTGTCCATCAAGTGTCCAGTCCAGGAGAAGGGTCAGGAGCTTTAGTGAGGTGGGACTTGAGCTGCCCTGGTGAATAAATGAAGGGTTAAATTATGTCATATGCAACTTACTTTGTCAGAAAATGGTGACAACAGTTGTAGTTTTTATTTTAATTAGACCATTATCATCTGTCAGGGTCACATCTTGAAGTGAATTCTATAATATGTCCTGCATGGAGTCAACATGAGCACCTGAGTGATGCAGAGAAGTAAAGATTTAAAAGAAAAATTACTAGAATTTCTTAACTATATGTATTTGAAGTTCAGCCATGGGACATGCAGGCGTCCTCAGAAAAGTCTGAACGTTACATCATGACTGTGATTCACCGGGGAGCCTAAAGGGGTTAATTAAAGTGTGAAAAAGTATGATAATGAAATGAAAGTTTGGCTCTGTCAATGTTCTCTGAATAGGGGGAACAAAAAAATACATCCTTGAAATGACAAGTACAGTTTTATCCACTGAGCTGAGAGCTGATCTGCATCCGCTGATAATTCATCTTCATCTCCAGCAGCGATGATAACAAAATCACAAACTGTGATTTATTGTGTCAGCTGGCAGCATGAGTGTGGTTTGTGGAGAGGGACTGCTGTGCTGTTTCCAGCTTGTATATGTGTTAATGAGTGTGTTCGTGTGTGTCTAACCATGCTAAATGACGGTGTTTTTTCAATAAACACAGCAACAAACAAAACGATGCAGCCTTAATTACAGTATATCCTACTGATTGGTAGAAGAGTGAAACAAACACACAAATAAAACAACACACACACACAGGACTGTTGAAGTACCTTGTTGCTGGGTTTCCCAGAGGCAGTACTTTTCTCCTTTTTGGGTGGTTTAATACTCTCTGTGCTCTTGACACAGCCTCTTGATGCTATGCTGTGCTCGTACTTCCTCTGAAAACAATCAGTTAAGTCAATGAATGAATGAAGGAACATTTGCTTTAACTTTGGTCCTGTGCAGGCCTGGTGTTAACATGCGTCCTGGGTGATCCAATCACAAAGAAGGCAGCTCCAAGTACAGGTGTGAACACTCTCAGAACATATTGGAGAGCCGATTGCTCAGACCACATTTGGAGGTGGTGGTTCATTGTACGTGTTTGGGTTCAGTGGATGCTTGTGAACACACTATTAACCCACAGTAAACCCAGCTGCCCCAAATTGCGCTATTTTGGGAGTTACTGAGTGAGGAGAAATTTTCTAAACTTTGTGAAACACTGCCTACAAAAAAAATCTTTATTATTTGGGCATTTTTTTGTAAATGTGGCAAATGTTCCACATTAAGTTGTTTTTGTCTTTGTGTCCCTTTGTCCCAGCGTGTTAATGGCTTCTACTGTTGAGCCAACGATTAATAACAAAAACGCATTTTTCAAATGTGTTGATGTGCACACAGAGCGGGTAAGTGAAACAGCCGCAGTGAATTCCTAATCAGTTGTACCTTCTTGTAACTTAAAAATACATTAAAGGAACAATATGCAGCAACTGCGCATGCAAAAATGAGTACAGCAGTTCAAATAGCGAGGTGGAGCCATGAACTGTATATTCAATAGGTTGAAATCCTGCTTAATATACAGTCTATGATTGAAGAAAGTTGTTTCTCCCCACCCCGTCCTCCTCAGACTAGAGGAAGCTCGCAAGAAGCACGCAACATCATAACAAGTGAGGACAAGTGATCCACTTTAAATTCATCAGCTGTTTATAACTGTCAATTGTCTGTCAATGTGAAGTTAAGCCTGTTATCCTGAAAACAAAACCCCACTGCTCTGAAACTACACACTCTGGAGTTGGAGTTCAGTGACTGCCTGCCAGACTCCATTAAAATATTGCTCAATTTAACGCCTTCTACAAGATTATTAACAATCTCTTACGACTCATAAACAGATGCTGTCTCATTCGGCAAACATTCAGCATTAATTTGAACTCTAATTAACGTAAAACAGGCGAACATAAACAGTTGTTCCAGCTCCAAAGTGGAAATTTCAAAGTGGGACACCGCCGCTGTAGTGTTGCTGTCAGAGAAACGAGCATTTCAGCTTAACGCGTTTCCTTCATCTCTGATGACATATCGTGGTGATTTGATGATTTATTACAGTAAATATATTACAGACTTCTCCTCTGAGTTGTTTCTTTCATTGTGAAAAACATCGTGTTGCTATGAATAACAGACAGGAGAGACGCTGTGGGACTTTTACTTCCTCTGACTCTGGCATTAATGTCTGTCTTCATCATCTGTGATGTGAAAACATCAGATTTCCACACTTTGTGCATCTTGCGCATATTTATTCATAAAATTCCAGCGTACCACTGCCTGTCTCTGCCAGGCTGCTGACAGCACAGGGAAAATATCAGGCTCATTGTGGGCTGATAAGAGGAGTTCAGAAAGGAAAGAAAAGTCTAATCTTCATACTCAACGACCAAATCAACAGTAATGGACATTCAACTGACAGTATAGCCCTCATGCTTATTTGCATATAGAGTGAGGAAGTGAGATCTGATCAGAAGGGGTCACTTGAGACACATCTGGAGACGCATTGTAATACCAAGTGTGAACTGACATACTCAGAGCTGTCCACTTGTGACGGGCTCAGCCAGGATGCATGTTAAAAACTAGGTCTGAACAGGCTCTTTAACCTAAACACGTTAAAAAAACAATTTCCCCGTTAGAAGAAATTACATCTAGGGTGGAAAGGCCTGATTATCAGCACTTAAGCCCTTTCCATATAAAGCTGCACTGACTCTCTTTAGTTAAAAACATGACCATCTGTGTATTGGTTAATATGTTCTTACCTGTAGATTCTCAAGTCGAGCCTGCACCCTCTTGGACTGACTCTCCAACTTCTTATTCTGTTCACTGATCTCATTCAACTGTTGATTTAAAAAACAGTGGATGTCAAACTGCGATGCAAGACCACCGCCGAGGAAAACATTCTTTAATTTGTTTAATTCAACTCAAACAAATCTGCCCACATTCTCAGGTGGGATTTTTTGTGGGTGTTTTTGAAGCTGAAGGGATTTCAATTAATAGGAGAAAAAAAAAAACACTTTTCTAACAGACACTTATACCAAGAAAACAAATGTAGCTTCAGTGATTTCACATCTACATCCAAGTACAAGAGAGTTATCTCACAGCGCCCCCCTGTGGTCCAGTCCGAGAATGATGAAGATTTTATCAGTCACTTCAATTTTGAAGACAGAAAATTTCAGTCAAACATTGGCTGTTTTTTGGCACATTGGGTGGATGTCTGGATTCTCAAAGACTTTTTCTTGAATCTGCAATATTTCAGTCCTTGTATTAATATAACTGTAAAAAGTTGTAGGACTTAATCAGAACTCAGAGATACCACTAACCTGTTTCTTCATGTTGTCATTCAGATCCTTGATGGTGTCAAAGCTGGACTTGAGCCTCCTGTTCTCCTTGCTCTTCTCTCGAAGGAGATCCTGCAGCTGGCTCACCTCATGTTGGTGTTTCTGGTGACACAAATATACACACTCACACACAATGAACAGTGCAAACACAGCAACAACGTTTGAACACTTCAGTGGTACATTAAGTCAGTCCTACTGTATCCTTCCCTCGTGTGATGAGAGGCTCTTACTGACCAGGACAGAAATTATGTATTGGCTTAGTTTGATGTGCTTAATTAGGGTTGCAAGTTGATTGATTGATTGAATGATTGTTGATTAATCATTACTAAGATAAAAAACACATTCCTTTTTCTCAGTTTAAGTTTTATTTACTCAATTCTAGCAGCACATTAGTTATGTGAATCATTGACTCCAGTGGCACAAACAATTTAAACTAACAGAATAATAAAAAAAATAAATAAATAAATAAAAATGGCTGCTCTCACCCGCCTGTCCTCATTTAGCAAATGGCTCTACCAAACCAAACAATGCCACTGTGGCATAATTACTGCTATTTAATAAGGCAGGGCAAACCAGACCTTGAGAGAACCTGTGTGATGGGACAAACGGTACGCAAAACATACATTGGCGGGTAATAAATTTTTAATCGGTTAAATATTTAATGGAAATTGACCAATTAATTATTAATCATTAACATCCCTGGTCTGATCATTTGATTTCAAAAGCATCTTAGGCTCAAATTAACAGCCTCACAGATCAAGCCAGATTATTATATTGTGAGATGTTGTATTTCCTGAAAACACGCCCGGGGTTCATTTAAACCACCTGAAATGTCTGAACAGTGAAACTATACATACATTAGTTTACACCCGTTATCCTACGTATAAAATGCAGGTTTACATTCAGTTCAGAGGCAAAATGTTGACATAATCTTGTCGTACCAAAATGAAACAGAGTATATCACATCCCTTGTGTTGAATGTGCCTGGATGCAGTCAAAGTATGTCCGACCTCCTCTACAGCAAGTATCCGAGTGTGCAGCATCTCCTCCAGCCCAGCCAGCCTCCCGAAAGCCTCCTCCTGTTGCTTCAGCCTCCTCTCTCGCTCCTGCAGCTCCTTCTCCCACTGCTGCTGGCTTTGTCGCTCTGCCTGCACACACACAGACATTCACCTTACAATACTTTATATACTATGCACCATTCCTTCTCTTACCCAGACTAGCCTTGACTCCAGATGCTGACTAAGAATTTCTCCTTGCCTGTCATTTTAACGAACAGGGTATTTAATTGTATTTTCAAAAACAGCTTGATCACAATAAGATTTAATATAGAGAACAAACTCGCAGATTAAATTCAAACTGAATCCTTTTTTATTAGTTGCTACCCCTATAATTGTTGGTGATTGGTAAAACTGTATTGGTTTTACGAACCAAATTGCTTCTATGTGTTTTCTTTGAAATCCTCGTGATTTTACAACTTGTCTGTTTTAATTTGCTGCCACTGTGAAGCGCTTTGGAACTTTTTTTGGCTTCTGAAGTGTGGCATGCCAGAAAAGGTTTGAGGATTATGCATTTATAAGTGCATGGGAAAAAAAGATGAACAGAGACACCACCTGTGCTGTCATTTTTCATATCACCTGGATGTCTGCTGACAACACAAAGCACTGCTGCTGGCTGATAAATGTAGTTTTAGACACTTGCTTCTCCTTCATCTTCCACCGCATAAATCTGTCTTTTCTGACTTTTCTCTTTCAAAACCTTTATTTCTAAAAAGTAACTGATTTAGCAACATATTCAGACCATCAGTGAAAAGGCAAGAAATATATTATATTGTAATTTATCCCCAATAATGGTGCTCAGAGTAATGCAGTCCACAGCAATCAGTGCTGGAGTCTCTCAGGTGTGACGTGTAGCATGTGGAGCAGGCAGGTTTCAGCTTTTTTCTCATTCTTTCTCTCTAGAACTCTGGCTATGTAAACAGTTTATTTGATTTGTTCCCTCACCTCTTTTTGTTTTAAAATAAACTTTTTTTAAAAATTTGAAATGATCCCTGTAATGAGGCTGTAATTACTGGGAAAAAGATTTCTCTGTCTATCTCTCATATGGCTTAAAGTGATCTCTCCCTCGGTGCAACTGACACAACAAATCATTCCTCTAGATAGAAATCAATTAATATTAATAAAAAAATGTAGTAATATTAAATATTTGTTAACAAAACCTTTGTTTGACTGACAACTACTGTACACAATCACAAAATACAAGCATGGTAAAATCACAACACACACAAAATAATAACATCTGAATTTAAGTTAGTATATAATACTGGACACACATGGAACCAAACATCTAATAACTTTATTATTATTATTATTGTTCTGCTCGCTCACCTTTAGTTGTTCATAGATGGTCATCATCTCCTGGTAGACCTTCACTAGTACTAAGGAAGAGGAACGGCACGAGTCGGAGAGTTGTTGAGCTCTCTGCAGCCTCCCATCAGTCTCAGTTTCCAGAGACCCCGGGCTACCATCCAGACAGGAAGGCAAGGTCACATCTGGACAAATGGAAGCATAATAGAGGTAAGCCCAAGGGCAGCTCATTAACCACTGTTAGGAAAAGTCTGAAATTTCAGCTATAACAGGGAATTAAGTAAATAAATTACAAGAAGTCTGGTTAAATTCAAGGACTAGCCTAATCACTGAGGCCCGTTTTATTATTCATGATCTTGTCCAGCCATTCGTTTTAAAACCGCAATCATATCAACATGACTGTGCTTCAAAGGATTTTCCTCAGGAAGTAGGCACCCTAAAATTATTTCAGCATCTGCTACTTCGTCAGTACCTCAGAAAGCACAAACACGAGTGACTGGTTACTTGCTCTGACACACGCACCTGTTTCTGTAAACAGCACCTGAGAGTCCTGAAGAGGGGCAGCTGTTGAGTCGCCACTCAGGTCCTCATCACTGCCGTTTACATGCAGACTACGATCACTGCCAAACCTTAGAAAAGACAGCAACATGCTTTGATCAAGGCATAATGCTCATCACAAAAATCAAATATGGTATTTGTAATAGTAATGTGATTAGACTTACTGGTCAGGATGGTTGATAATTGCTTTAAACAGCTCATGTAAAGCTGTGTTGTAGCATTTCATCTCTTTGCTGGGCTGTTTGGATCTGCTGGACAAAATGAGCCTTTGCGCAGCCTCTAAAATAAAAGTAATGGCAGACATGAGTTATTAATTTTTCCATGTCAAGGATCATGAATTAGATGTATCAGTTAAAGCTACATCACTAACTTCTTTAAAAATAACTTTTTGTCATATTTGCTGAAATTGTCACTATATCCTGACAG
>JAJHUR010123630.1:0-15648 GCA_027495735.1 Lutjanus campechanus | reverse complement strand
TGGCAGTGCATCTTTGCCTCAATTTCACGGCAGAGAGGAACATAATGAAATCATTTCTATTTGTGTGGATTGTTTTTCTATTGCCGTTTCATTCAAATTGTGAAACAACCGTTTAAAATCGTTTCACGGGATCACAACAAATGAAAGCAACCCACCTAGCTGCCTCATAATGAACAGAGATCAGACTCGTTTGTGATCTTATTATGGCAAATCACGAGTGTGCATTGATTTAGCAAAGTTGGGGGGGGGGGGCATTTTGGGACAAGACTCGTCATACTGTATGCTGGTTTGCACAAAAGAAACACTCTGTATTTAACTCTGTCTCCAATGAAAAACACATGTATGACAATGTGCTTTGCCACACTGAATTTTTGTTTTCAGTCTGTGAAGTGTGATGGTCCTCTACCACCACATAGATTTTGTAAGGACGAGGTCACTTCCTTGTTCACTCATTTACTAATTCCTACACAATAGACACTCATAGTTTACTTAAAGTGATACTACACTTTGTGAGAATAACCCACTCAGTATGTACTCACCACTATGCCAATGTGATGATGGGTGAAGGTCTTCAGTTCACAAAACAATCCTGGAGTTTTAGGAGAAACAGGGTAGCAGCCTCATCCAGTACAATGGCAGTGAATGGTGACCACGGATAAAACGTTACAAAAAAAGCACACAAAACAAACACAAAATGTCTCCATCCTGCTTGTGTGGTGTAATCCAAGTGTCCACGAGCCGCGACATCAAAAATTAACCGCAAAAGACGCCATTTACACCATGTTTTTAGCAGAAATGTCAACTGTAGCATGTAGCCGGTAGGATGTAAACATGGCGTCAATCTCGTGAGACTTCGTATATATCTTAGTGGACACGTGCGAAAGTCTGGATGAGGCTGCTACCCTGTTTCTCCTAAAACTCCAGGATTGTTTTGTGAACTGAAGACCTTCACCCATCATCACATCAGCATAGTGGTGAGTACATACTGAGTGGCTTATTCTCACAAAGTGGAATATCGCTTTAATAAAGCAGACACTCAAACAAAATAGCCGTGGGTAAATATAGCGCACTGTTAAAACACTCCTCGCTTACTACAAAATTAAAATTCAGAGAAAGATGAGGTACCATGAGCAAGAGTTTGACTAAAGGTTTTGTGAAAATGAGCTAGTTCAGTAAGGAAACTTGCTTCGCAGAGACTAAGGCTGCATCCGCAATTCCATACTAACATGCTATCTAGTAGGCTAAAACAGCATGTTCGGAAATGTTACATTATGCAAGCACTGGACACTACGCCGGCAGATATATCCCACAATGCAATGCAGTAATGACAATAATGGCAACAACATAACAAAGGCAGGCAGTGATAAAGACGGCCCTGTGTAACGTCAATAACGCTTCATTTTAAATGAATGTAAAGTTTCACTCTGCTACGTGTGATATATTTTTAAAAGTTAGTTTGTCATTGGCAAAGGTTACCATGGTTACGCGTCTCCAACTGCCAAACAGGCTGTCAGGAACCGACACTGTACGTGCTGAGCAGTACATCAGAAAAGAATCATACTATTTTACACAAAAAGTATGTTGAACGATATTACACGTTTTGTTTATGTCGCACATAGTGTGTGATTCTGAACTCATTGTTTTTCACCGTAAATGTATCGACTGACATAACTCAGTACCAAGTAGTGCTGAAACTTCTCCAGTCCCACAATACCTACATTCAATCATTTTGGTACCCAGATCTGGGGGGGTATTGATATAGTTTTGCACACAGCCAATCACTGCAAGCGTACTTCATAAAGAAGAAGCTTCACGCTTTCCATTGGTGTCTGCATCACTTTAAGGGTACTTTAACAGTAATTTTTTTAAATAATACCCAGCAGTCGTGTGGTGCATTTTTTTATTGTACCGAATCACCTGCCCTTAGCCTAACTGTGATTTTACTATGAAGAAAACTCAGATACGTTTTGGCTAGCTAGAAGTAGTTGACTTTTTAGTTGGTTGACAGTTAGTATGCTAGTAATGCTACATATACATCATATTATAGCTGGTATAATAATCAACAGCACACTAATATATTAACAACATAGCTGTAATAAATGAATATCTACAGATATAAGGGTACTTGGGGAGCTGAGCTTGTCTATGCTGTCAGTTAAACTGCCATGGAGCTCTGTCAGCTGTGGAGGCTATCAGCAACGAAAGTTTGTGCTTTGGTTAATATTGAAAACCTCATCCCATCTCATGCTTCAAGTCATCATTGATTCTTTCAGGAGCTAATGGTTACTGAGTAATTTCAGTTGCCTAAGCAAATTTAATAATTCCTCATTCCTTTAGTTGCCAGGAGTGGATACTGTACAGAAAGCAATTTAAGTACGCTGATAAAGAACATTTTGTGTTGGCAGTTTGCAGATACAGCTGGAAACTGGTCTCAATTCCATGTATTTGCTATTTCTAATTAGTTGTGTGTAAACCTAAATTTTAGCAGGCAGGTTGTCATGTTACATATTATATACACATTATTACAGTCATTCACACAATGCAGCCTACAGTATATTTAGCACTATTTCCCTAAATCAGTCACAAAATTCTTCCATGAATATCTTGTCACAGCTGAAAGAATGAAACACCTCCAGGGAAAATGGCGTACACGTTTTTTATTTTTATTTTTTTAATGGATCACTGGCCAAATGTAGAAGATGTAACATCACTTCAAAATATTTCCTGCAGCTAGTTTGAAGCAACAGAAGTTAGAAAAAGCTCCATCAAAATAAAACAGCTCGTACACGTCACAACTGAGTGCACGTCTTGACTCTGTTTTTCTCTTGCTGTTGGAAAAATAACATTAACATCACTCTTTTCTGTTCAGTATTTTTGTTTTTTCATGCACATTTTTTGCTGTTTTAGTGCAAATACAAAAAAAAAAAAGAAAATATGCAAAATCCAAGGGCACATCCTGTTGCCCCAGTTGTATATCCTGCACACGCGTGACCGCAGTAGCCAGTATGAAAACCGACACATCGTGAAGTTTGCTGACGATTTTGTTATCGTCACCTGCTGGAGGAGGACGAGACAGGCCAGGCACAGAGGTTGATGATAAATCCTTCATTGAGTCAGTTTTGGTTTTTAGTTAAGTAAGTAAGAGTAAAACGCTCTTTGCTGGATCGTGAAGCACTGCAGCAAGGTGACAGGAATCAGACAGGGTGGCCTGCCTGAACTATCCAATGCACAAGTCTTGAACTTCATGATGCTGATCATCCACTAGATGCAGAGATCCAGACTCTTCCCTCAGGTGCCCGTTTTAAGGTAGAGAGGATTGAAACATAGGTATGAGCACCCATTCATTCCAGCAGCCATTAGCTTGTTAAATAAATAGGCACTCGCACTTAACCATACCAGTGCTTTGCTGTAACTCAACAACTCAAAATCAGAAGTCATGCTGATCGGTTCACCATGAAAATAGCCTCGGTCCCCCGTCCACAAATGTCACATCCACTGCCAGAAATCTCGGAGTAATATTTGACTCAGATCTCAGCTTCCAAACACACATCAAAAAAAGTTGTCCAGTCCTGTTTTCTCCATCTACGCACCATTTCAAGAATCAAACCGCTGCTCCCGCTCTCTGCAGACTCGATTACTGTAATTCACTCCAAAAATCACTCTCCCGCCTCCAACTGGTCCAAAACACTTCACTGAGGCTTCTTACTGGTTTTAACAGATGACATCACATCACCCCAATCCTGGCTTCCCTCCGTTGGCTTCCAGTGTGTCTTAGACTTGATTTTAAGATTTTACTAATCACTTTTAGAGCCCGCTTGGCTCTGGCACCTAGCTAGATAGCTAAAACTGTTAACCTCTTATGAGCCAGTACACAGATCCTCGGGCGGGGCCCTCCTCGCTGTTCCAAAGTTGAGGCTTAAATCACTTCTTAAAACCCATTTATGTGATATCATTGTCTCTTCTTAATATATATAATTTTATTCTTTTATTTGCAACATCATGTCATGTCTCTGTAATCTCCTCCCTCTATATTTTAATTTATTCTTATTTTCGTGTTTTTCTTGTTTTACTATTCTTATCGCTTTTACTGTTTTGTATTGTTTCATTATGTTTTAGTGTCCTTTGCTTGTGTCTTAGTTTTACTACAGTTTAAACTTAATTTTGTCTTGCTCCTCATATGTGTCTTTTGCTGATTTGCTGTGAAAGAACTGCCCTCTGGGATCATAATAAACTTGAACCTGAACATATATTGAGGGATGTCGTGCAGACATAATTTACATTTACCTTTTTCATTACTTTAATAAGAACTTTTTCAACACCGTCCGTTTTTAAGCACGCTTCTTAAGCTAGTTCACAGTGACTGTATATGAGCCCGAGCCATCTCCCCCTCCTCTCTGCATTCGTTTATCAGCAGCAGCCAGGAAGTGCTGGGAAAATTGCCCCCATCACTAGACAAATGTAGAGGCCGTGAAACTCCTCTCCAGTCTTATTGCTCACCTGAAACAAACAAATGTAAGGCAGCTACACTACAATTAGTCCATAAATCATGACAGATGGGTCCGAATAAAAGCCATATTTAAACAGTAACAGGTAGTGAAACTGACACATTGAACTGAACGCTGCAGGTGCTGTACAAAATTAAAGTCGTGTGTGTGTGTAGTTTATTGTCTGCTTTTATGTCCTGCGCTGTCCTTTTGTAACGTTTAGGTGATGTTTGAAGGCCACAACCAGCAGATGAGTTTGCAGAATACATCTACCTTTCATTAACCTTCCTCTGATTGCCCATTACTCACTGTCTAGTAAGCCTTAGTCAAACATGATTGAATTTATCTTTTTTGTTATCGCTAGCCATTGTTTGTGTTCTGCACCAGTAACCACCAAGACGAAACCTGATTCTCGACCGCGATTCTATAAAGAATTATATCCCAAAGTGTGTGATCAGTGATTTCTGTCTCTGCTCTTGAATGGAAGTGGGAATAAAAATCATTAATTTATTTTAATCCTTCCCAATTACACGCAAATCAGGGCTTGTGTCCAAAAGTCACAGACTCATATACCTCATTTGTTGGACGGAGATTCGGTAACCTTTAATTATGCAAGGCTGGAGTTACGTAACTGAATAAACTGAGGGCAAGTGTACATCTGGACTGATGACTAAACCAGTTAAGAACACATGAAGAAATAATTAATATGCACGCAAGACAAGGGAAACCATGGCAAGGAGTGCAGGGCAACTGCAAGTCAACATACAGAGATGGAAAACTTGAGAAGGAACCTTTGCAGAGTTAAAAATCACTTCACCCAAATTATTATTAACAGTTAATCATTAAGAAACTCCTAAATTATCCTGATTAAATGCAACACTGCAGTGGAAAGAAATTTCGCTGTGGTAGGAGTTGCCTATAGGAGGATGTGGGACAAAGAAAAGCTCTTCAGGCACCTAATGAGTCTGCACTTACCAGTCCACCGATGTACCCTGTTGCTCGCTCCTGTGAAGGAAACCTTGTGAGCTGGTTAACTTAAAGCTTCAGGAGACCTATTATGCAGAAACATTTATTGAAGCTTGTTCGTGGAGAATAGAGGAGCAACACAAAAGGGCTTTTCATGCTGCACAAAGCACAAACATATCCTCCCACAGCCTTGGTCTCTGGGACATGGAGATAGTGTTATGAGGACAGTTGCACAGGCCTTCCCGGAGAAAGAGAGGAGGCAGAGAGAGCTGAAATATGCTTTTAGGATTAACTGACCCCAAACGTTACTTGGTCATAGTACCTTTAGCTTAAAAGGATACTCCACTTTCCATGATAACCCACTCAGTATGTACTCACCACTATGCCGATGTGATGATAGGTGAAGATCTTCAGTTCACAAAACAAACACAAAATGTCTCCATCCTGCTTGTGTGGTGTAATCCAAGTGTCCGCGAGCCGCGACATTAAAAATTAACCGCAAACGACGCCATTTATGCCATGTTTTTAGCAGAAATGTCAACTGTAGCATGTAGCCGGTAGGATGTAAACATGGCGTTGATCTTGCGAGACTCCCGCATGTGCGGCCATTAAGATATATACGAAGACTTGCGAGATCAACGCCATGTTTACATCCTACCGGCTACATGCAACAGTTGACATTTCTGCTAAAAACATGGCGTAAATGGCATCTTTTGTGGTTAATTTTTAATGTCGCGGCTCGCGGAAACTTGGATTACACCACACAAGCAGGATGGAGACATTTTGTGTTTGTTTTGTGTGCTTTTTTTAACGTTTTATCCGTGGTCACCATTCACTGCCATTGTACTGGATGAGGCTGCTACCCTGTTTTCTGCTGAAACTCCAGGATTGTTTTGTGAACCGAAGATCTGCACCCATCATCACATCGGCATAGTGGTGAGTACACATTGAGTGGGTTATCATGTAAAGTGGAGTATCACTTTAAATGACGAAAATCCATTATTATTCAAGTAGCTAGTGAGTTCATCATCTGTGGTTGTTTAACAGTAAAAATAACAACTCCCATGATGCCACACCACTTCAGGGCATCATCAAACTATGTCTTTTGTATTTGTGTTAATATGACAGATCCCTAGCAGCAGAAATCACCTCGTGCATTTAACTGATAGTTTATGGTCGTTGTTAAACCCAACTTCATCAGGAATATGCATCGTATGAACACAATGTGAACTGCAGTTTAAAGCTCTAAAAATTATAGTTCTCCACAATATTAGCTAATAATACAAGGCCAGCTGGTTGATATTGCACTTCAGTGATGCAAATCATCTAACAAATCTGCAATGAATGAAATTACCAAAACCAACTTCCATGCAAAGCCAAGGGCTTTAGAGGCCCCATGAGATCTGTGTCCTGGGGCACTTGTCCTCTTTGTCTCGCTGGTAATCAAGCCTAGTTTTCTCTCAGAACCTGAGCAAATAAAACCAAAAGTATCTGCGTGGCTATCAGTGGAGATGTTAATTCTTCAGATTGAGGTCTCCATTAACATGCTGACAATAGTGGAAATTCACTCCCTGTTAATAATGAGCTCCATGTGATTGCATACATGATGGTGTTCAGTCAAGCGTTGCTGAGTACACGACTGCTCCATGATGAGATCAGTGAGAACTGAGTTAGTTAAGCCAGGGTGAGCTGCTTCATCATCAAGATATGAAATAAGAAGCGCTGCAGCTGCGTAAAAGCACATTTACAGAATTTGTGTGGTAGGGTTTAATCCCGGGAAACGAGATTCCCGGGAAATCTAATCAAGGCCAGTTCCCGTTTCCCGGGAAATACAATGTAAGGAAACAAGAAAAAAAATGTTTCATTTATTTATCTTTTGGTAACAGCTTTTGGCCCATCAAATTCATTGTGTTGCAGGCTGAGCGCTTGTGGTTACGCCAGTGCTGTAGTTAATACAAGTGACTCACTGAATTCATCTGTTGCAGGAAGCTCACACTCGGAACCTCAGCTCGCACCAGTAGTCGTAGAAATCTTAGTTCAATAGAGTGGCTTCGAAAACACCAAATCACTTGCTTTAATGAATTCTGTTAGTTGTTATTCCCAGAAAACAAATCACAGACGTTAAACTTGCCATTTCATAATTCTGGCAGTCGCAGTCGAGCAGCAGATATAACGAAGTTCAAGCTGAATGCGAAGCTTATATTAATTCTAATGTTGATGTACATTAATTGTGTTCTTTTGCCTTGATCATGATCAAAATGATGCACCAAAAAGGTCAAGTTAGGAACACGTATATGTGTAATTCTTGTTGCATTTAGAGCAGCTTGAAATAACCAGGGCTTAGCTGAAGTTATGCCTTTTTTTTATATATAAAGAAAGTTTCTTTCCTGGAATTCCCAGGAAAATTGGCTTCTTTTCTTCTTTTTTGGGGGAAAAATATTAATCCCTAGTGCGCAGGGCCTCAAGTGCCGGAGTGGACACCAAAACAGCTTCTAACAGCTCTACCTACTGTATTAATAAGCTCCGCAGGGACGCCCTCGTCCTCAGCCAACATAACTGTCGTTATGCTGTCATTCCTGTGTGGTAAAAACTAGCATGGCCATTTTCAAAGAGGTCCTCTGACCTGTCAGCTCAAGATATCTGAATGACAGTGGGTCCTATGGGAACCCAAAAGCCTCCACCTTTACAGATACACCCACTTTTTGCCATTTACATGCACCTTTGGGCAAAAACCATGCAGTTTTTTTGCATGCAGCATCATTGTGTTATTTTTACCTATTCTAAAAATGCTATTTGAATATTTATGCATACTGAGGTCCCTAAACAGTATTAGAATTGCATAAACTGGGTGTGACTGGAAAGTTCAGACTTTTGAGACTTTAATGAGCCCATCAGTATTCATGTGCAATGATGTTGGCCGCCATAGTAGCCTTTTTTATTGCATTAACACCATTTTCCGAAACCAACCTCACTGTATAAAATGACCTAGGGTCTGACCTTCTGAGGTAAACTGACCTTAAGGAGGGTTTCAGAGCCATCGCCAGAGCAGAGGCGCTCTCCATCCCATCACTGAAAAATTTAATTCTTGCAGACATCTCTGATTGTCAAAAGTTTTTGATATCAAATTACAGTATGATTTTTTTCCATGGTGTTTCTTAAGGTCTTGGTGTCTTAATGTGGTATTTTTTATTCATCCTTAAAGCGATATTCCACTCGCGAGACTTCGTATATATCTTAATGACGCATGTGCGGAAGTCACCATTCACTGCCATTGTACTGGATGAGGCTGCTACTCTGTTTCTCCTAAAACTCCAGGATTGTTTTGTGAACTGAAGATCTTCACCCATCATCACATCGGCATAGTGGTGAGTACATACTGACTGGGTTATCATGTAAAGTGGAATATCGCTTTAACCCTTTATAGGGCACTCATTGAAATACTTAAAAAAGTTTCACATTTAGGCTGCAAAGTTACCATATATGGTTTCCAAATAATATGTGGATAAACTATTGTAAAAAATACACATATAAAGATGAAGGAACATTTATTTCCAAATCACCAGTCAGACATATGTCTTACAGAACTTATGACACTTGTGTCAAAATATCACGCACACGATACAGTGCAAAAACAAAAAAAATTGCGCGAGTAATTTCCTTATGTAAACATTGTCAGGAAAACAAATGACTGTGCTTTCTAAAATATTCACTTATCTCGCAACTTGTAAACATCGACCTCAGTAACGTAAGGATGTAATCGTGTTAGAAACCTGCTTTCAAACAAGACAACTCTGAGCACCTGTCAAAGTCAATTATAGTCCAGTCACTGAGCCAACAGCTTCATGGTACTTTATGTAGCAGTTGTGCTGAGCATTAAGGCACAGGTGGACCTCACAGACCTCAAGATGTGCCCCTTCCTGCTGCAGTGCTTGCAGGTCTGGCGGGTGGTGTGGAGAGGAGCATGGAAAAGGGATAGGTCAAACTGCACAAAATCATCTGGGGTGTGGCTACAGTGTCCCCTTACAGGCTTAGGAACATGGACAGAGGTGCTGAGGCTTACTTGAGATGCTGAGCTCCTTCGGGGGCAAGACATGACTGGCCTCTGGGTGCTGGCAGACCTGAAAACCTGGATCCTAAAATTCTTCAGTGACAGGCCATCCACACCAAGAGCTTTGCAATCCCACTCGTAGATGACCCAGGCATTTGTGAGGCTAACATCAATTGCATATGTAAACAGTCACATGTTCCACCTCTTGGATTTCATGGGGCTACGGTAGAGATGGACCAGCATGTCACTCTTGTCAATTCCCCTCATGCTGGAATTGTAGCTTTTGATGACAGCGGGGCAGCTCACTTCCTCTTTCTGCTTGGTCTCGCTGCAGTACCGGTGGACTGAGGATGTGGGCTCCACTCCCATGTCTGTTGACAGCAGAGTGACAATCTTGTTGTCCTTCCACCTGAGGGCCCGGATCCCATCATCACTGGTGATGTAGCTGCAGGTACCCCAAGGAACAGCCTTCTTCTCCATCTCCTTGATGGACTTGAGTGGAGACCTCCCTATTCTGTTATCCCTGGCTGTCACTGTGTGCCTGCAGTTCTTGTCCTTGAGGTACCGCACCAACTCCAGGCTAGTAAAGAAGTTGTCTGCGAAAATGGCCGTGGTGGTAGAGGGGGACATAGTATTGACCAGGATGGAAACTATCTGACTGGTGGCACCCAAGGTTTTTTTATTTAGGCATGAGAGGAACACTAACATAGTCTTTCCCTGATATAGCACCACGTCATGAATGAAGCCATCCGCAGAAGCCCTGGCAAACAGTTTGAATCCCCATTTGTCTGGCTTGTTCTTGATGTACTGCCTCAGGTTACCAGCTGTCTTGCCTTTGTAGGCAACCATGACCTCATCCACAGGCTGCTTGGGGGTTTGTGGCTCCTTCCTGAAGTCAGTATTCAGGAAGCTGAACAGTGGCCGGATCTTGAAGAATCGGTCGACAGTGCCAGGGATCTGAGTGTTGTCGTTGAAGTGGACAAGCCTCTTCATCAGCCTGAACCTATTAAATGACATAAGGTTTGCAACTTGAGGGACCCTGGTGTCCATTGCCCAGTAGTCATCAATTGAGGGCAGCTCAGCAATCCCCATGTAGATCAGGATAGCCACAAAATTCAGCATCTCGTCTTCAGTGGTGGTGAAAGTGGTGGTGACATCTTTCTGGGTTGCATATAAGTTGTATGTGCTTAATGACTTGGGGGCTGAAGTACCTGCTGAAGTACTCAAATGGAGTCCAAACAAAGTCAGGGGGAGAGTGCTGGTATTCAGGCAGGGCTGGGTTATTCAGGTCAACCATCTTCCAGGTGGTTAGTCTGGCTGTGGACTTTTTCTCCTTGGTGGGCCTCTTGGCCTGTGGTGCTGGCTGGTCATCGTCTTCATACCTGTTGTTGTTGTCGTCATAAATGTCGTCGTCATCGTCCTGATCGTCGTCCTCATCCTCAAGCACCTCCACTGTAGGCTGCATGCACCTCCTTTTAGCAGAGGGACCCTCCTCACTCAGGTCTGGCATGTCCAGGTAGTTGCTGGGTGGGATGAAGTCAGGGTCTTCAATGTCATTGTCTCCGCTGTCATAGTCCTCATCCTCACTGATAGCTGGATGGGCTGGCACAACAACAGTCTGTGGCACAGAAGGCCTCCTCTTCCCATACAAGTACTGAGTAGACAGGTGCTGCAAAATAATGTGCCAAATATGCCTAACCAATATACTAAAACTAAACTATATATATGTATTTCCATATATCTACATCTATATCTATATCTATATCTATATCTATCTCTATCTATCTATGTGTGGTGGGTTTTTTTTTCATGGTGTAAGGCTCACTGTTAAAAACTCCCCCTCCAAAATAGGCCATAAAAGTGTGATAAAAACGGACCGGACCTAAATCACGGATATTTATTGGCTTGAAAATCTATATAAAAGGGTTACATTTTTCACTGGAACACTGTATGAGCTTATATAATTTTGTGGAAACCCTGGTGTTACGTGATCAAATATGGGGTCTCCTTTTTTCACGTGAAAATTTCACTACATTCCAGATAGAAATTTGACACCTATGCCAACATTTAGTAAAACTACTCAATAACATGCTGAGTGAGTTTCATCCACTTACCATGGTTAATTTTGATGCTAGGACTATGGTTTGGGATCCAGTAGAGAGCAGAAGGCGGCATTTTTCGACTTCTGGAGAAATGAGGAAGTTTGAGACGCTCTGGCTCACTCGTGATTGGTCAGAGGCCATCGTGACTGTGTTGTGATGTAGCCTGACCTTCGTTGATTGGCTGGATGAAGTCACGTGATTCTGCCCCTTCTTTGAGAGACGTGGGGGTGCCGTTTTTTAAAGCCTGTGGAAGTTACCATATAACTTTAATGTAAACCAGTCCATGACTATGTGAGGCTTTCAATGTAGTATAAAGAGAAAGAAGACTGGGGTTAATGTGTGAAAACCGATACAAGAAAACATTTAAAGTTTTAAGATATATGTTTGTTTGTGTGACTTGTGTCATATGACTTTCTTTAGTTTGCCTCTGTGATGTTATGTGATGTATGCACTGATAGTACAAATACAGTCTTAAACCGACCCAAACTGTGACCGTTTTATTATGTCAAAATGTCGCAAAGTGACATTTTAACATTAGTGGGGTGAGAACAGGTTGCAGAAAGGGAGTTCTGGGCAATCCCCAGAGCAGAAGTGCTTGCCATTTAATTGACAAGAAAAACAAAATTCTTGCAGAAATCTCCAAATGTCAAAAGTTTTCGATATCAGATCACGGCATGATTTTTTTCTGTGGTGTTCCTCTGGGTGTTTCATCTGATATTTGAGGGATTTTAAACATCTGATGAGACATAATTGAGTGTAGGAATGGCCAGCATATAATTCCTTGCACACAAAATTTGAACAGGCATCTAACCAAAAGAAATTTTTACGGGGGTGCAACTATTTTGTCACACTTCCTTGCTGTCTTATCCAGCTGCACAAGGTACCCCAGAGTGTCTGAATGAGGCACACTGGGCCGTCCATTCCTTCCAATATTAACCCATTTGTGTTGCTACTGTATAAGACGCCATGAGCATCCAATATCATGCCCCTCGGTATCTCATACTGATGCACCTAGTTACCCTTTTGCAGCTGTATGAGACCTTTCTGCCAGAAAGCCTTTTAAACACATGGTTAATGTGGTGGATCGGTCACAGTTTTGGGGAGACTCAGGCAGAATAACTACTTGGGTAGGTTTCAGAAACAGAAATACTCAAGCAGATTTAGGATAAGACCACGTTTGGGGTTATAATTAGTACTGCCCTGAAGCGACTCGCAAGTTGAAAGTCACATGATGCATGTTACTTTCTGTGCCGTACAACTTTTTGGTTTCACATGGAACAAAAACCCAAGTCTCCTGGATGTGAGTCCTGTGTTTGTCTGAGCCATCCATCCACCCCTCCTCCTTCACATGTGGACTTTCTCCCTCTTTATACTACGTCAAAAGCCTGGTGTGTCTTGTACAGATGCAGATGGGTTTACGTTGAAGTAACTTAAAACCCTTGTGTGTCTGTATTAATTGCAGAGGGGCGGTGACAAAACGGGGGGGTATTTGACGAGCTGGGAATGAGGATAGGCTAGGAGGCACCACAAAGCAATTACGCTTAGAGTACCCAATTGGCCAGCAGCGGCCCTGGATGTGAGGGAGGTACACTGGGGTGGTAGTGTGGGTGGCTGAAAACTACTGACTTCTCTGTCTCCCTCTCTCTTTCTCTGCGCCTGCCTGTGTGTTTCTGTGTGTGTTTGTGTGTGTGTGTGTGTGTGGACACTGGCAACGAGGAAAACACACACACGCCCCAAAATACTCATACACAAATTATACAGAGGCAAATCAATACGTCTCTTGCTGACCGGCAGTGACGTCAGCAGCACAGTTGGATCTCCCCCTTTCCTCCCCGTGCTTGTCTTTCTTTCTCTCTGTGTGTGTAAGTGTGCGTGTGTGTGTGTGCGTGTGAGAGAGAAAGAGAGCCTTCCCTCCCTGCCCCTTAGCACGGGCGCTCACTTTTGAGGCGCGTTGCTACGTGCCCAGATTGGAAAGCAGCTGCGCGCCGCTGCATGGGGAGGCAATAAGTTGCACAAGTGATGGAGGGAGATAGAAACCGATGAGTGGCTTCCCAGTTTTCCCGGGAACTCCACAGTCTGTCTGAGACCAAACATTATGTAATTACCATCTCTGGAGACATGAGTGTTCTGCAGTACCCTCCCATAATTCTTGATATGTAGAGATTGTGTCCAACCGCTTTCAGCTATAAGAGCCATTACAGTTAGATTGGGCCAAAAATAGAACTATAATATTGCTGTATGTGCAATATTGCTATATAAGATTTAAGCAAAGTAAGCAAAAATTAAGCATATACATCTAATATATACCCGTCAGGAATAGCCTATTATGTTAATGTTAAGTGGATGAAGATAAAAATAGCACAATTAACATGAGGTTGGCAGAAACTCTCCACTGAGAATCACACAATCTTAGAAATAAGGGTGCTAACTAGAACCATAAAGGGTTCTTCGACTTGTCCCTATAGCAGAACCCTTCTTGGTTCCTTGTAAAAACCTTTTATAAAGGTTCCATATGAAAGCATGAAAGCAAGGTTATAACTAAAACAATCTGTGAAAGGTTTCACCCAGAACCCCCTATGAAGGAGAAGGAGAACCCTATAAAGGTGTAATGGTTCCACCCAGAATCCTATCTGGGGCTTCTATCCAGAATCCTTCCACTTTATGTGTTTAATGGTTTTTATCTAGAAACCACACAGGAGGTTCTATCAAGATCCTTTATAAGTTCAAAGGTTTTTTTTCCCCAGAACCCACCCAGGGGTCTATTGAGAGCCCTTTCATATTTTAGTACAAGGAAGCCTTGACATAAGAGTTCTTTAAGTCTTTGAATGAAAAGGTCTTAACAGAACCTTTTGTGTTACTCAGAATTCCCTATGAGAGGTTGTAAAGGAGAACCCTAATGGTTCCACCTACAACTGTATCTGGGAGTTCAATTCAGAATCTTTCCATCTCCTAAGGTTGCTAACAAGAACCCACCTAAGGGGTTCTACTGATAATCATTTTATATTCTGAGGGTTCTATCTGGAACCCACCCAGGGTTTTTTTTTATATTCCAAAGGTTTTATCTTGATCCCACCCTGCAGGTTCTGCTGAAAGGCCAAGGATTTTATATAAAATCCACCCAGGAGATTCTACCAAGAACCCTGTTATATTATGGTACAAAGAACCCTTGATAGAATGCTTTAAAGATTTCAACAATCCTTGAACCCTTAGTCTTAATTCTATGAGAGGTTCTAGAGGAAAACCCTTCTATGGTGTAATGTTCCAACCAGAACACACTATCCAGAATCGTTCCACTTTCTAAGGGTGTGCAACAGCACCCACTCAGGGAGTTCTTCCAAGAACCTTTTTATACTGCAAAGATTTCTTGGTGAAAGTGTTTCAGGGATTTCAACGATCCTTGAAGAACTCCTTGGATAAAAAAAAGGGGGTCTTAATGGAACCTGTAGTCTTCCCTAGATCCCCGTACAGGTTCTAAAGGTGTAATGGTTCCACCCAGAACCTTATCTGGGGGTTCTATCCACCTTCTAGGGCTGCTAACAAGAACCCATCCAGGGGTCACACTAAAAACCTTTGTATATGACAAGGGTTTCATCTAGAATGCACACAGAGAACCCCTTTAAGAACCCTTAATGAAAGATTTCAACAATCCTTGAGGAACCTCTGGATGAAAAGGGGTCTTAATGGCACCCTTGGTATTTCTTAGAACCCCCTGTGAGAGGTTCTGAAGGAGAACCCTTCTATGGTGTAATTATTCTGACCAGAACCCTCTCTGGAGGATTCTATCCAGAATCTTTCCACCTTCCACCTACTGAGAACCTTTTTATATTACAAGGGTTTTATCTAGAGAGTTCTACTGAGAACCTTTTTTTTTATATTAACCCACCCAGGGGGCTCTTCAGAAGAAAATGGTTTGGGGTAGAACCTCAGATCTTCAAGAAAAAACCCTTATTTCTAAGAGTGCAGATACGTGAAGTCCCGGTGGGAATATTACTGTGATATTTAAATCAGGCTTGCTTTGGCATTTCAAAGATGCACAGCCGACATTTTT
>JAJHUR010123628.1:0-18053 GCA_027495735.1 Lutjanus campechanus | reverse complement strand
ACAGCCTATCATATCCCCGGACGTCACCAGTAAGGCAAACAGCCAATCATTCAGCAGCTGTGTAGTTAGGTTGCAGTAGTTGCCATATGGGTTTGTTGACAGGGAGAAGCATGCAGTGAGAAGCCAGGAGGACAGTAGAGGCGGCCGCTACTAGCGGAAACTGGCACCGGGTAGTAGTAATCCACGGTAGTATCGTCGTGTATAAATTCTAGTATAGTAGGAACCGTCATGATTTGGCACCGCGATGTACCGTGGGTACCGTGGGTACCGTGCAACTCTAGGCACCAGTCTGGTTCACATTTGTATACATTGCCTGACACCTGCCAGTATAACCATATGTTCTCCACCATGGGTCAGCGTCATGCTCTGCTATAAAGTCCTTGTTTAATAGCACCTCAGAAGTAGTTACTGAGGACTGGGAAAGTGTTCTTCATTCCCTCTACTGAGCCACTTATGTGAAGTCTAAACAAATCTGGATTCAAACCAGTCATCCTCGGGGTAAGAAGCCCCTCTGAGTAGGCTGATTCACTCTTGGCAAGCTTCTCCATCTGTTGGCTGTATATAAATTTAATTCTATTGCTGTGATATCACAAGTGCTGGCGCTACGGATATATTAGGGTATTTTTAAAGTCATTTGTAGACTTGACTTCATGCCAAAACCAGATGATTGAATAATGTGACTGAGGATGCTCCTCCTTACTGCTGGCTCTTTGCATTTCCTCTCTTCATGAAAACAATAACCCAGTGGTGTAAATATTTCTATAGCCCAGATTTGAATGAAAGTCTCATTCCCAAGAGGAAGAAACTAACTGATTTCTGTGACCCCATGACCCTTTCTCTAGTCCCTCTATCACAGCTAATTTCTGCATTCTTTAAACACACAATATTTACAGCACAAAACCATGCTCCAAAACAAGGGAAAAACTCAATAATCTGATGACCTTATGAACCTTCACAACCAGCAAACCACACTTTGGCAACCATTTCATAACTATTTTTTCATGCATGCAATGCAGTGTTGACTGTGACCATAGTGGCTAAGTGGGAAGATTATTATACATTCCCAGAGGCCTGCCCTTTATTGAGTGCTTTCTTGTTCAAGGTCTGTTTTGCCATGACTGGCATCTCAACAACCCACATCTACTTGCGCCTCATCCCACTCAATCCCTTTAAGGACTGTCATAAAAGACAGCAAGAACGTGAAAAGAAACATAATGGCAGAGACAGTCAGCTACAAAGACGCATTCAAGTGTTATTCTGATTTACAGGAACATGGCATCTGTGGCACTGATGAAATTACTGAGGAGAAGACTGAAGGCTTTAGTGATTCATTTTGCCCACGCAGCAGGGCTGCCCTGTGCGTGAACTCACACTCAAACAGGAATTCCATTTAACATCCACCGTTTGGAACAATTTAATCTAAAGTGCCTGAAACTGCCCATAAGTTTGCAGGTATAAGTTTTTAGCATGCATAGTCTCAAGAGGTTCACCCTTCACCTGGTTAGGGGTTTCTTTTGTGACTCCCATAATCATGCTCTATAAGTTCTGTCACATCGGTGATTCGGGGGCTTTTTTCCCCTCATCTTGAAAGACAATTTCATAAGGAAATAACCACAGACGGGTACGATGTTAGGTTAATCTCAGTACCATTTTAGACACATGATAGAGATCAAATGAGACAACACCTGAAAGGCTCAGCATTTGACATTTACAATACAGCCTGTGTTGGCAGCGATATACTCCACAATTCAGCTGTTACTAACCACTAGCTCTGCCTGTCTGAGATAAGACATTAGGGCAAGCCCTACAGTATATATCCTTCCAAAACAACTAAATTATATCACTGCCTGCAGCAAGCGCTGATACGAGTTTGTTCAACATGTGACGAGGGATTTTTGTTTTCAGTGAAAGGCCCGATGATGCAGTTATCGTACATTGTAGCGATCCCATTTTCTTGCATGCTCTCTAATCTAGATTACATATAAAGATCAATGTAAAAGGGACAGTTCACCCCAAAATCAACAATACATATTTTTCCCCTTACCTGTAGTGTTATTTATCCATTGGGATTGTTTTGGTGTGAGATGCTGAGTTTTGGAGGTATCACCCATAAAGATGTCTGCCTTCTCTCAAATATAATGAAACTAGATGGCAGGGCAAGTAATGAATATTTTCTCATCTTCATCTTCTTTTCTTAATCTATCAATCATTTTCTCAATTAATCAGTTGTTTGGTCCATACATTGAGTAAACAGTGAAAACTGTTGATTTCTTGTTTTGTCTACATCCCAAAGATATTCAATCAGAAACCAGAAAATTTCCCATTTTAGCAGCTGAAATGAGAGAAATTGGACTTTTTTTTTCTTTAAAAATAGTCAAAACAATTAATTGATTATCAAAATAGTTGGAGATTAATTTAATATTTGACCATTAATCAATTGTTAATTGTTTGCTGTTGTTTATCATTGCAGTTTTCCTAGATGGCACTCAGCTTGTGGTGCTCAAAGTGCCTACAACCCTATCGCCACACAGAGCGAAGCGTGTATCTACTAGTGGTACTGGAATTTCTCATTTCAGTACAATAACTAGAAAAATATCAATATTCAATACCATTTTCAATGCCATGGGGAAAAACTAAACATTGAAGGCATTAAATTTTAGATTTCTATTAAAAGATAAATACAACAAGCATGTAACACGCCAAAGGATATTCAACCACAGCAAATGTGATGAGAAGAAGACAGCTCTGTGAGTAAGTGAGAGGAGACAGGACTATGTGAACACTGCAGCAGTGTGTGTGTGTTAATTCGCTGATGGAAAAAAGAGAGAGCGAGAAAGTGCAGCTGGTACTGGAGTATCCATGCTGCGAAAACAGTTTTGAAAGCAGTTCAAATATAATAGTATTGACCTGTATTGATATTCTGACTTTTTTGACAACACTAGCATCTACTCATGGATGAGAGGTTACAGCTCATTGGAGGACGCCCTTAATGTTTACATCCCGCTCTGTCACGAGCACCAGCCTCTCATCTTTTAGAAGATGCATGCATCCTTCTGCGTGCCAATACTGGTGGTAGGTGTTGTTCGGTAGAAAGAAAATAGTTCTGACATGAAACTGATCACAACAAGATTAGAGGATTATCTTCTGTTCTGAAAGAGACTTGAGATTTGAGTTTTACAAATGTATCTTTAACATTTTGAGCACCACAAGCTGAGGGACAACTAGTTCCATTATATACAAGAGAAGGCATCTATACAGCTGATATCTCCAAAACTCAGGGTAAACTGTCCCTTTAACTGATTTCTGAACAGACAAATTCCACCTGTGCACCGAAAAAGAACAAAATGTGAAAACATACAACAATTTTAAATAAAAGAAAATGAGGGTCAAAGATTTAACCTACTTCATCTTTATAAAGCCAGAGGGCGCATTAACATTTTTCAAGGCTAATAACTTCTCTTTATTCACTGATGACATGCTAAAGCTTTACTTTCGCTCCATTTATAAGAGGAAGTGACTTCAGAACATGCAGTCTTTTCAGCCACAGGAAGTTGCAAGACAAGGTCTGAATAATAACACTATTGAGAGATGCATTCAACAAACATTTAAATTAATTCAGTTCTGTAGGCCTAAACAACCAAACAGATGCACCCAGGGCAGATGTTTACCATGGACAATGCCGTTTATATGACAGCATAAAATTAGGAAAATAATTTTGTTTTGTTTTGTTACTTTTAATGTAAGCCAACGGAGAAGGTCATAATCAACAAACAACACCATGAAACCGTTATCAGAGCGAACTGCTAACAGCACATAGAAGCTGACCTAGAGATTTTCTTTCCCAAGAAACAGCCCTCCACAGACCCAGGGACTTGTTTTCAGAAGAAAAATGACTCCTGATTAAAAAACTCAGTCTCAGCAATGTGTTGTAGTTGGAGCAGGAAATTACCAAATGAGGTTAAAAATACCCATTTCACCAGATACAGTCACTTTATTACCTGTTGACTAGGTTTAAATAATAGATAAGGACCTCTGAATTAAGTTTAGTCTCTCAACCATTGCATTAATATGAATTGATTATTTATCCTTTGCATGTCTTATCAAAATTAAGTTTTAGAGAAGTACAGGTCCATTACTATTCTGACTTGTCATAACACTGATGAGAGGAGCTATTCTCAGCACTGCTGCAGCCTAATCAGCGCTCTGCACTGCTAACATCCTTCCTCTTTCTCTGTTGACATACTGTATATATCATGTCATAACATTTTAATGCATGGATGACTAAAAGTCCCTCTCCTAAATAAAATAAATCCTCCACTAGATGAATGGACAAACCACTGGCAGAAGTAAAACAAGGAGACACACAAAGCAATTAGAAAAGGCCATAGATCCACTGAACATTTGGCCAACCCAACACACCAGCAGTGGGGTTATAAAGTGATCAAGATGCATTAGCTTGAGCAGAATCAGCAGAAAAGCCAGTCTTCAGCTGTTGGCTAAAATGGAAACTCAGACTGAGCCACAGACAAGCCTGTTGAAAAGCTGCCAGTCAAGGAGAAAATCTTGCTGGATGTCAGAAATTGAGAATCCAAAAGCAGAAGTGGTTGGCCTGTGGCCGGTTTAAAAATATCCAGCCCAGTGGGCCTGGTTCCTGAGTCATTGTTAAAAGCAACAAGTTTCATGGTGAACAAAAGCAGACATGAATGATGGAATGGACAGTTTGTAATAATGTCGCTTTTAGCCTGTGTTTTATCTTCAAAATCAATTAGGCAAACCTGTGTCTTTGTATAAATCAACACAAAGGACTGAATGAATAAATTCAAGTTAACTACAATAGATTGGAAATATCTTTTAAGCTGTATTCAAGCTGATCCAGCCCACCTATCTTTTGTGCTATAATGTAGCTTTACTTCAGATCAAAGCCAGCATTTATCTCAGAACAATGCTGACTGTTAACACTGCTGTACTGGGCCCAATGTAACAGAGAGTCACTGAAGCAGACAAGAGTGCTGAGAGAATGGTAGATTCGGAGCGCAGCAGGGCCGGGACCACAAACTGGGGCAAACACATGTCATACGACTCAGCATAAGGCTGAGCTGGAAAATCAACAAAAGGAGAGGCAGTGATCCGGGGACAAATGCAGGATTACAACTCACTCCACCTATTTAGTAAGCAGGGAGCGTCACGAAACCATAGAATCTAGGACTCTGACATATCATTTAGACTTTTGTTTGCTCCTCCTTTCAGCACTAGGCTAGGTGTAGTTGGTCAATATACCAGGGAGGAAGAGAGCTTTACCTGAAAGCCACAGTTTGTTTTAATTGGCTTCTTAAAGCTTTTTCTATGAAAAAGGTTCCTAGACCTAACACAGCATATATGCTAGACAGTAGCTGGGCACTCTGGTGGTACGTTCACACTCAATTGAATTAGGAATGAAACAGCTGTCAGGTTTACAATAAACAGTAAAATTCACAATGATTAGTATTTCAATATTACATTATAATTATCATGAAAACTGTTTGATAACCAGCATCTCCGGCATGCAATGTGGGTTTGTTTTATCAATGGAAACACTGACATCACATAATAGGGCTGCAATTACTAACAACGATTATTTTCATTATGAAAAACAATTAATTGTTTAGTGTGAAAAATGCTCATCAAAGTTTCAGAGAGCACAAAGTGATATTCTTCAAATTGCTTCTTCTGTCCAAGCAACAGTCCAAAACCCCAAAACTCTTCATTTACTATCATAAATGACAAAGAAGAGCAAAAAGTCTTTTAGAAGCTGAAGCCAACAAATGTTTCACAATTTCAGAACATTTAACAATAATAATTCTGACAAATTTAGTTACTACAATCATAATATGAAATTTTCATACCATTTCATCTCTAGTATGAATAAACAAACATGAGTACAAAAATTACTCTATGTTCTCACTTGACTCCACTGTTTAAATGATAACCGAGCTGCTAAGGCTTGATTTGACTCCTTAAGAGATTTGGGTACCCTTTGAGTTTTATAAATAAACCTGACTGATATTTACTGGTTGATAAAATCAGGGATTCTGCATAAAAATGTGTGTGAAATAAAATATATAAGCAAGATTTAGGGAGTGCTTTTTTTTCAAGTGATTGTCTTTAAATTAACATGCATTTTCAGATGTGGAAACATTGCCAGGAAAAACAAGATGCCCACACCTTTGGCAACAGAGCACTCTTACATCCTTCAGAGATATAAGCCTTATCTCCTGATCCAAAATGTGTCGTGAGATAATGCATGTACCTGATGGAAGCTGGAAACAGAGAGAATTGTGAGCACAAGCAATTTAGATTCCCAGCACAGCTTCCACATGATGCTGTTGTTATCACCAACACCGTCATCAGGCAGCTTTGTCTGTGACACAGAATTTTTTTTATATCTTTGTTTAGACCTTTCTGGCCCGTTACTCGTCTCGCTGCCCCGATGTGAATTTGTCCAGCAGTTGACATATGCAGGCAGACAGCTCGATCAACCTTAGGGAGCAGTGACATAACAGGGAGGATTAAGATAACAGTTTAGATGAGGATTAGAAACCCACATCATCAACATACAAAGTGATTACTAACTTAAAGCTAAAGATACTTTTTAGCACTAAATACTTGGGCTGCAACTAATGATTATTTTCACTGTCAGTTAATCTGCCAATTATTTTCTCGGTTTATTGATTGGTTGTTTTGGTTTAAAATGGTAAAAAATGTCTCTCAGTGTTTCCCAAAGCGCAAGATGACATCCTCAAATGTCTTGTTTTACCCACAACCCAAAGAGATTCAGTTTACTGTCATAAAGGTGTACAGAAACCAGATAACATTCACATCTAAGAGGGTTGAACAGATCATTTAGACTTTTTCTTTCTTTCTGATTGATTGATTCCTGATTGATTAATCATTTACTAGACATTACTAATTTATTTATTTATTTATTCTTATCTAAATGCAGCCATTATTATATATTATGCTATGGGACTCAACATTGCCCGCTTGCCTGGGGCAAGTAAAATGCCACATCAGTCAAGTAAATCTGGCCACTCACTCGCCTGACCAGGCAAGTGGTAAAAAAGAATTAAACTTTTAAAATAATTTGATAATCATCTATTCGTTAAGTAATTTTCCATGCAATGCTGTTTTTAGCCTCTCAAATATGGAGATTTCTTCATTTGTTATATTAAACCGAATACCTTTGGGCTCTAGGCTAAGAAAACAAGACATTTAAAGACAATCACCTTGGACTTAAAAAATAGTGAAAAATATTTTCAGACATATTTAAGAAGTTGCAGTCCAAGATGACAACTAGTAAAGTAAAAATTTACTTTGGGAACGGGCATGTGAAAAAAAACCCATTAATGTTTAATCCTGTGCTATATAATTAATTCCATTTCAAGCAAAAACGGCATCAAACCATGTCTTGGCTGAACCAAAGTAAATGAGTCAATGGCATCAATGGAATGTCAACTCCTATGCAGCGGAGAACTGAGCTGGCACTCTTGGCCCTCCAGTCTTTTTCAAAGCATTCTCTTTAAGCGGACGCCAGCTTCAATGAACGTCTCACAGAGTTAGTGCTAACTCCTGGGAGATGAAGGCAGCCAGTGCCCTGGAAAAGCCCAACTCTTCAAAAGCTTGTGTGGTTGTTCCTCTGGAGAAAGTGATGTAATCACAGAAATGTCTCCTGTCTGACAGTTTACGGGGGAAGGTGGAAACTGGGGAGCTCCAGTGAGAAGAAAAAAACTGGGCTGACAGGAGTTAGATAAAAACCAAACTTGTAAAACAAAATGCAAATTTGAGGAAAGTAAAAGGTTATGTAGGCAGGGTGCTGAATTCACACCAACCTCCAGCCAAATGCTGCCAGGGGTGATAAACTGTTTCCTCTGCAAACCATTGAGACATATAATCCACCATAAGATACTTCTTTTAGCTAGCTGACAAGCCACGAGTAGAAACATAAAATATCTTGTGACACTCTGAGATATTTTAAAATCATCACTGATAAAAAAAATGAAACTTGAATCGTCATGAATTTAGAGTGACAAAGCTTCAATGGAGCAGCTTCTAACTACTGTAGCAGGTTTTTGATCAACAGCTGATGCATGATCTGTGAGAGCGAAACAAGAGCCAGAAGGGCAGGAAATGATCTCATGCCAAACAAGTCCAGACAGGACCAGAGTTGACAGCCTCCTCATTGGATATCTATTTAGGCCTACAGTAAACAACGCCTGCAGTGTCATCATCACAGACTATTACCCCCACCAGCTAAATTCTACCTGTGTCTCTTCTTCCAGCTGTTTTGGCAGATAAACATTTATCACTGTGAATGTTGAGCTGCAGCAGCTGCTGTGAATGGAAGACATAAAGTTCATTTATTTCTCAAAGATCAGTGAAAAAAATCTAAGCACTCCTTTTTGTAATAACTTCAAAGTGTAATGTTGCCTTGCCCCTATTTTTTCAGTAATACCTCGGTTATATCATTGAATGGTATCCATGACAACAAGCAGGTACCCTACAAAATTGCTGGCCGTCAACAATCATAATTACAAAATTATATAATTACAAAATATTAGCCCCAGTATGAGGAAATCACACAACTATAATAGTCATTCTGATATTACTCATTTTGATTTTAAAAGAGACAGTTCACCTCAAAATCAAAACTACATAGTTTTTTCCATTTAGATCATTTTGGTGTGAGTTGCCAAGTTTTGGAGATATCAGTCTTGGAGATGTCTGCCTTCTTTCAAATATAATCAAACTAGTTGGGACTTGGCTGGTTGTGCTCAAACTGCCAGAAAAATTCTTTTGAAAAACCCAAATCTCAAGTCTCTTTCCAGAAATCATGACCCGAATACTTGAGATAACCTTGTTAATCTAATCTTGTTGTGTGCAGTTTCATGTAGGGACTATTTTCTTTCCACTGAGCTACACCGACCAACCATATCACCATGCTAGCAAGCTAAATGGTGACTAATGTTGCAGCTCAGCAGAGTAGGACGGCATTAATGTTTACACAGCATGCTGTCATGAGCATGATCCTTTCATTCATGAGTAGATGTACGCTTCCTTGTGCACGGCAATATTGTTGGCGGTGAAGTTGAGTAGAAAGAAAACAGTTCTTACATGGAGTTGCTCCCAAGAAGGTCTGTGGATTATGATTTCTGGAAAAAGACAGTGCTGTTGAATAATTCAAATGCATTTTTGGCATTTTGAAGCACCACAAGCCAAGTACCTTCTAGTTTCATTATATTAGAAACACACACCAAAACAATCTAGATGGATAAATAACAGGAACAGGTAAGAGGAAAAATATTTATTTTTGATTTTGGGGTGAACTGACCCTTTAACATAAGCAGTTTAAGCATTTCTATCAGCAGCAATGCATTGTGGTCCATATGTACATTCCCTCTACCCTAAAGTAAGCTACAACCCTAAGGAAAACTTTTCACACAATCTGATCTCCTAGAACACCTAGAAAAGGTGTAAAAATGCTGTCTTATGAGGGCCGAGCTGGTCTCTGCCATTTTCCCTCTCTATTGTTCCTGAAGAGGGATTTTGTAATTATTCGCTATCTGTTCCATCACAGGTGCCTACCTCTCCATCTCAGCTTTGGTTTGGATCACAAGTTAGTTTGTTGTTTGTACTGGAGCCATTTAATAATATAAAATGTGAGTTTTAGAAACCTCAAAAAAAAAATCCCCTTCTCTAATAGTTTAAACAGGATTAGGATGCTGGATTCACTTTAAAGAACACTGTGTGCTATAATCACAGACTTTCTGCATCAGCAATGAGATAAATGACTTAAACACCACACAAAAGGAAACAAATGCCTACCAAATAAAAAAATCGACTGTGCTCTGATCTTCACACTCGTATAAAGTTACATGCAGACCCCTGCAAGCCCTTGCTTCTTTTCTATCAGGCACACGATGGCTCTAGAGACATCAGGGTATTTGGTTACATATACAGTCGCTCCGACTGTTGCATCCCTCACTGCTCGATGGAGGTACTGATGGTAATCAAAGCTTATTACACGACTGCACTCAGTCACTCTGGAAGTAAGCATCCACCATACTGTTTAAATGTTAAGTATACATGTCAATGCATCTGACACTGAGACTAACCACCAATGCTTTTACATCATTAATAACAATACACATCCTATACTGTATCCACCAAGGTCAGGCTTGCCAGTTACAGTAAACAAACCACCGGTCACCGCGGAGACAAGCTCAGCACCCAGCTCTTTTTTTCCCTACCTGCTGTTCTCTCTGCGCTCCGCAAGCATCTCAACTCCTCAGCAGCAGAAAAGACAAAAATATTCCACTAAATACCAACGCCGACTCCTCTTTCCCCCTAAAACTGTCGTCTTTCTGATAAGGAAAGGCGACGACAATGGTGTCATGCCTTCCCCTCACGGCGGAGTGAAAAGAGGAGAGGCTAAGCGCGGAGGCATGGCTTGTCTTCATTGGCAGTACCAGGGGCTTTGTTCGCCAGCCAGCGTACTGTGTGTGTGGCCTGCCGGGACTGGCACAGCTGATCCCCCCCTGACACCGGGTGGGGTGTACAGGGCTTTGGAGGAAGAGGAGGGGAGGGTGCAGTGTGGGGTGGCTATGGCCGTCACAGCGAGAGGAATATACCATTTAGATGAGAAAAGAGGGGGGACATGCATAACACACAGTAGTGAGCATCATTAAAAATTCATCTTATGGGGATTTAGCCATCATTACGTACAGCCAGGCTCAGCGAGTTCACATTAACTTTGCATTATTTTGACTTCAGACACATAGAATGGAAAAAGCTTTCTCTAGAGCGGTCTCTCAACCTTATATCCTTAAATCTAATAATATATCATAATTTTGAGCTCCCTCCATTTTCTTGAAAACAATATTAGATTTGAAGTAATTACTCTGTCCATTAGGTCTAACATAAAATTAATCTGCAACTACGGATGCAAAGATATATCAAATATCACAATAAAAAAATGTCTCAATACCATTCCTGACAGTGACAATATCTAACACGATATGGTACTGCTACTGACTGCTGTATTGTTTTTGTTTTGCAACTGTACTTACAGAATTCGCATTTATTGCCAAAAACAATTCATGTCAATTTATTTTGCACATGCTTAGGTCATGGCTGGCTACTTTTATTTTATTTATTTAAAGGAGGAAATAAGAAAAACTGTAAGGTAAAAGGAATAAATATTTTTTACAAAGAAAATGCTGTACACATCAGATTTATTATTTAATAAAAGTAAACTTTTTGTCATGGTACTACCATAACTTGAATTTTTTATATCGTTACTTCCCTATCTGCAATCTGTTTATTTTGATTAGGCATTTACATTAATAAAGAAAAAAGACCAAACATGCTCTAGTTCAAGATTCTCAAGTGTGAGGATTTGCTTCTTGAATACTACTGAATATCTTTGGGTTGGCTGGACAGAAGAAAACATCTGAAGACGTCACCTTGGGTTCTGGCGAAATGTAAAGGGCATTTTTCAATTTCTTTCTGATATTACAGCCCTACAGAGTAAATATGCTCTACTCAAATTCACAATACAGCTGTTTAATTGCTGTGCTTTCTTGACCTATTAACAGGGTCACTGCCCTGAAAAGGTTCAGAAACCCTCTCCTAGAGACCATAGTGGAACAGCCTGAGAACCACTGAGTGAACCACTGGTTCACTAATAAGAAACTGAAGTGGGTTTTCCAGCAGGGGCAGACTGGGCCATATGGAAATAAGGCCAGCGGGGGATGCAGATCATCCACCTCAATGAATGAGGCCTGCTATACAATCTCCTACTCAGCATACCACCAGGGGCTGGTAGGTTGGATATACACTACAAAGTGAAAAAAATCTGCAGAAGCTTAACTATGGCCATAGAGACCCGTTGTGTTATAAAAAGCCAGAGGGGTTCTCAGTAACTTGAATCCTTCTACAGTTACAGCACAGTACAGATGTGATTTCAGCTCTTTCCTGCCTAAAACTGCACTTATTATGCAAACTGAATAGCTGAAAATCATGCTTCACATTTCTGCTTTACATCCAGTGTGAGGGAAATTGACAATAGAACTCAATATGTTCATAAATAATGCTGCAAAATAGTTATTGATTAGCACTAATAATCAGAAACCACCCATGTGATCATAAACATAAAAGACTGTCAAGAGTCCAAACAGTTATTACCATCCAGTGCCGAGTGGAGGTCAGTCTGTAAAATTCAGAGCTAATCACACAACAGCAATAAACAGAGCTGGGAAAATATCTCCCCTTCACTCCGTCCAGTAAAGCACCACTGCAATTACGATATACAGTAAATTACCCCTTACTCTGGTTTCATATGAGATCCATCCACTGACAAGCTAATATAAGGCTGATATAACTGACCACAGACGATACTCCCCATAATTTAGCACATTTTTGAGTAAAATTAAGTTGGAGATGCTACAATATATATTCTAGAAAGATTGAGTATTTGGATGAACTACTGTATTATTCATGAACAACTGCAGTTGTTACAGGCTACTATGTAATAAATAAAACAAATCTATTAAAAGGGTAACACTGGCATTATTCAGTATTTTTCTTACTGTCAGCAAATCCCATGAAGAGACCAAAACAAACATTTGTCCATCTCTCAATACTTTCCAATTTCCTGACCTTGTCTGTGGCTCTCAGCTGCAAGTCCCTAATTTGTTGTGGGAATATTTTCTCTGGTGGATTAATACGAATTTGGTGATCTAGTTAGTATTCACAGCAGCAGGGCGGTGTATGTGGTATTGACCCAAAACAAACTAGTGTTCATGTTCATAGTAATGAAGGAACATGTCATACAGAGTAACTGTGTGTGTTTTCAATAGTTTTCTGGACAACAATGGAGCTCTATGGCACAGAGGAATGATATATATCAGGCTTTGGCTGCACAGGCAATAGTAGGATCCATTCATGTTGATTTGGGTCTTTTTGTTGGATTTATCAACTATAGAAAAATACAAAACATGCCAGCTTTATCCTTTTACCAGAACCAAGGAATTAACTCACTGTAATCAAATATCTAACTCGTGCAAAAAATTAGAACAAAAATACAGTGAATATATGTATGTTGCAAACAATCAGTACACATGCACAAAGCAAATGCATACTGTATGTGTACTGACACTGATTTCAGTGCTCTGTTAGCTCTCATGACATGCACACTGTTTCCCTGCGGGCTAATTAAGAATTATCCCCTCCTGCTTTTCAAACTGCACACTGCTTCTTCTCAAGAAAGACGACAACTGGTAAACTGTAACCGAAGTCTGATGCCTGACATGGCATCTTCACACACTCACACACAAAACACAGGCCTTCTCTCCCTTTGCAATGCATTTTACACAGCCTGAGAAAACTTGCTCGGTACACCGAGAGGGAAATTAGCACTGGCCTTGCACTGCATTATCCACAAGATTTTAATGTAGATATCTAGCTACATTTAATCAATAACAAGCGCCCTGCAGAGCACAGAATACACATTGCTTCTCCAATCCCACCACAGAGAGGGAAATACATAGATAAAAATGTAATCTCAGATGGTAATCTTTGGTTTGTCTGTGTGCATTAGTCCTTCTTTGCAAATTAAAGCTTTGGTCTTGTCCTATTTTATGAAAATCTCTGTATTTAGTGGAAATCTGCAAGTCTTTCTTTCCAAGTTGGCCTCAGGCATAACACTCTTCAAAACAACTAACAGTTATTTACTTTGGTTCCCAATCAATCACAACGAGTGCCGTCTCTTCTCAGACAGAGCCTCTTCAAACATCTAGTGCTTTTAATTTTTATACTTTGATAGTTCTCACAGTTGGCCTGACAAAATAAGCAATTTACACATCATTTAGGGCTCCGATAACACTCAATTAACCAAAAAACATTGGTATGTACATATCCTTCTGTTCACGGCCTAAAGGCTTTCTGTTTGCTGTCAAAGAGAACTGCACAAGAAAATATTAACATAGCTAATAAGAACATTTTGGATTTTTTTTCTTGAAAAATGACTCAAACAATTAATTGATTATGAAAATACTAAACAATTAATTTAACAGAACTAATCAATTAATCAGCTAATTGTTCTCTCTTGTCGTATGTATTATAAATCATAGCAAAACTTGTTTTAACCCTGAAAAGTAAACCCATCCAAAAGACTGATTACTGTTTTACAGTTTCAGTGTCTATCAGCACTGAAAGCACTTTGGGGGAAAAGCAGAAGAAAGCAGAGGCTACAAGTTTTTACTTTACTTCATCAAACCAACTATCCCCCACTTTTAAATGATCCCAATGATTCACAACAGAATGGGAACTCAACTGTTACTCAACATATAGTGTAAATTTTTAAAAAATATAATACGGTATAGAGCCGCAACTAACAATTACTTTCACAGTCAATTAACTAGTCAATCATTTTCTCATTTACTCAACAAATGTTTTTTGTTTTAAAAAGTCAGAAAATGGTGAAAAATGTTGATCAGTGTTTCCAAAAGACATTCAGTTTACTGTCAGAGATGAGTTAAAAAAAAAAAAACTATTCACATTTAAGAGGCTGAAATCAGTTTGAATGTTTTCTTAAAACTTTCAAACCGATTAATCAATTATCAAATAAAAATATAATACAGTCATAACTTGGATGTTTCAGGTTTGAATATTTGGCTTTTCACAAACTAATTAGAGTTACGCAGTTTTAGGTCTGATATACAGTTGTTTCTTAAGCATTGTCATGTAATTTGACTATTAAGTAAATGCGTTTGTTTGCATGAACAATATGTGTCACAAAGTTTATTTTATTCTAGAGCTTAGGGTTGTAACTCACTGCCTGGACAAGCTTCTAAACCAAGCAAAGTTGGCTAATGTGAAACCTTTCACAGCCATTGGCAGTTAGCAAAAAAGCCAGTTTCTATGCTTTTGTGTTTTCTCACAAATGTGATTTAGTTTCATATTCCTTTGTGGCTCATTTGTGGTTTTGCTTATTTGAAAAAACAAAGAGTGGTAACACCCATTGTTTTGGCCAACAGAGTAATCTGCCTAATTCTTACTGAACATTTTATTTACTTTTGTTTAGGACTACAACGGACAGATATTTGAGTATTTTAAGAACAGTTTTCCTGAGCCCAAGATGCTGTCTTCAATTGCTTATTCAACCCTACAATCAATTCAAAACCACAAAATATTCAGTCTCGTGAATTAACTCATTGTTTGAGCTGAAGAGTTCAGTTAATTAGCACACTTGCTAGCTTAACTTTTTCTGTAAATATACAACATCAAACACATTATGAAAGTACATAAAATCAGAGCCTCACAGTACAGTGCTCACCATCTGTCTACATGCTGCAGAAGCAGGTGCTACCCACATGTCAACAGCTACTTTAACTAATCATATTACTATTACACTAATTATATTAGGACATTCAAATCATGATCAGTAATCTTCAAGGGTGGCTGACAATGTAAACAAATTTACTGTAGCAACATTCAGTGCTTTAACTGCATTCAGCTACAATTCAGATTGGACAAACCAATGGTTGCCGAGTCAGGAGTCTTATGAAATTGCCTTTTTTTGTGAAACAATTATTTCCTATGCTTCTTCATTTTATAAATATCTTTAAAAGGTCATTTTTCTTACAAATGCTCATTGTCTGTTGTCATTATGCTGTTTTAATTATCTGCATTTGTCAACCAAAACACTTCAAATTTTATTCTCTGGGCGGACAAAACAGCATGAGGTTCTTACAATACAGTAACCCTGCAGTAAATACCAATTTGGTCAAGCTCATAAAGCTCATAATATTCAGTTTCTGCTACGAGAGGTGTTTTTTTTTAAAAGGCCTTGTGTTTAAACTTGTTGGAAGGACACACTATACAAATTATTATCATCATTGAGTCTGTGTGGGTCCTAAGTTCACCAATCCCAATCTGAACACCTGTAACAAAGAGTTATGAGTCAGCATTATGTTGTTTTTGAGAGGTGAGGCCATAAAAAAGGATGACACAATCTGAGTAAACAATTGAGCTGTATGAGCTGCATATATTACATAGCTATCAAGTGTGACTGAATAGGATGCAAATTAACAATGCCAGAGTAAATTATTAAAGGAAACAGGTATGTAATTGGAAAAGATTAAGATGTTACCCACAGCCTGTTGTAGCAGCAGACCATCTAAGACCCAATTAAACAACCAGAAAAACACACATCTCACGCTGTCTACCAAGGTGGAAAAGCAGGTAAATGTTGGCTGGTGCAGATTAGGTTAGTCTACAGTCTACAGCCTTCTGAGCAAATGATCTTTGATCCTTTACTTTGCAGAATGAGAAATTTAATTTTTTAGACTGACCATATTGGCACTGGATATGATGCTATTTTTCTGCCTTGGCCACTAATGTTTAGAGCCACAGCCTCCAGGCACTGGGTTCACAGTAGTCATTAAACTGTGGGGGAAGCCAGCAGCAATGCTTGGATTGCACAAATGACAGAAGCATGAAGACGTGTTTTACACTATTTCACCAAGGCTCCCAGGGCAAGACGTGACACAAAGGCTGGAAGGGCTTTTGGCATAAGGACTCCACAACTCTGGAATAACTTTCCCTTTAAAATAAGACAAGCTACCTCAGTGTCCTCTTTTAATAATTAATTTATAAAGTCTTTAAATTAGACTTTGTCTTCAGCTCATTCATATGTTCCTTTTTTTTTATCTATTGTTTTTTGCATTAAATTAATTTAAATGTCTAACTGCACTATGAATTTTCTGCTTTTGAGGTCCCTCCCATTCTATTTAGTGTAGCAGGGCCTATCCAGTGAGCCAACATGCACAATAGCAGCACCCTGACTCCGTTTGAGTTGACAAATGAAACAGAAGCTTAATTAGTATCATTGCTAATACTTGTGTGTACACTACTATTTCATGTCAAAATGGCTGCTGTGGAAAAGATCTATTACCAGCAAGGCTAAATCCTGCAGAAGTAAAACCATTTCTATCATGTGATGTGTCTGCCTCACCACTCACACTGCCAAGGGACACACAGTAAACACTGCAAGAGCATGACAGAAGTTTGTAATAACGTTAGCTGCACCATAGTACACATTTAGCCCCACTGAGCTACTGTTAGGTAGTTAGGACACTGTACAGACAGTCAGGCAGTCAGCCATGTAATCAGGAACAATGCACTGGCCAGTGGCCACACACAGGTGACTTGAAGTTGCACATCAGGCGCACAGCAGAGTCTATATGCACAAATAAGGCCGATGTAATCGCACCAATTATGACAGTAATTGTAATTTTATTACCAGCAGACCTTGGCTATTACTGGCCAGTCGTAATATTGCACCAAACCTGCTTAGCCACCCATAATATCATGTTGAGTAAATCCAGCCAACGCCACAAACTGTAGCGGTAAACGTACACCGGTCTGCGTCCTCATGTGTTTTCCAGTGACTGTATAATCAATTAATTTAATTAAAGCACCAAAGTGTGGGGACAATAACTGTGAGCACAACACAGCAGCACACCTTTAATGTACGTTATAGATGAGAAATGCTGCCAGCTACTTTAGCTTACATCAGTACCGTCAGTGAGCTAGCAAACGACCAGCTGATTGCACTAGCATCGCCAGCATCTGAACGACAACTGTCAAGCTAAACGGTGACGTTGGCCTTCAATAAAAACACTGCAAATAAATAAGCTGCTTTGCGTTTCAATATTAAGACTGGATATGTTATGTCTTTCTGGACATTACTGTTGACATGCTTACATTAGCCTTAATGTTGTAAACTAACGTTAGCGCGACCCTAGGTGAACATTCCTGTCTTTGCTAGCTAAGTCGCATGCTAGGCGGCTAGCAGCGCAGTACTAGCTAGCATCTCCACAGACCACCACTGTGTCTTTTCGTTTGTCCGGCAAACACTCACCAGTAAGTAGCGAAATCCTTCGGCTAAAACGTTGAACCCCCAATGTGTCAGTAACGTGGGGCACTCCGAGTGTATCCATATGTCACAAACTGTG
>JAJHUR010123627.1:0-12125 GCA_027495735.1 Lutjanus campechanus | reverse complement strand
GTGTGCGCAGGGTGGGAAGATAAATGGACGGCAGGAAGGCAGAAAGGTGGTGGAGAGGGAAGAAGAGGAAGGAGAAGAAGAAGGAGAGATTGGATGGAAAAGAAGGTGAGTGCAAAGGGTGACAGGAGAGGAAGAGAAAAAAAAACACCCAGCGAAGGAGGGAGGGAGTGAGGGATGTGAGAGACGGAGAGCTGGAATGGACGGAAAATTAAATGAGAGGAAGGGAAGAGAGAGAAGCGCCGGGTGACATATTTACAGGACAAGACAAAATCGTCTGTCTCGTCTAAATGCGTGCTAGATTAAAGCGGGACCTTCCGTGTGTGTGTGTGTGTGTGTATGTTTGTGTGTGGGGTCTAACCAGACAGCAATCCCTGCTCAAGGCCAAACCTATATAGATCATATCCCAATCATCATATTATTGCCTTCAGCTCGAGATGGAAGAGAGAGGGGGAGATATGAACACAACAGTTTAACTGCTCACGCACACAAACACAGAAACACACACACACACACACTCCCTCTTCCTCTTTCTTCCTCAAATCCTCCGATTCTTTTCCCATTTACTCCAATCTCCCCCTCTCTCCTCCCTTTTCATCTATTTTCCGCTTTTATATTTTTGTCTCCCCCCCTCCTACTTTTCATTCTTTTTATCGCCCACTTTAACTCTGAACTTTTGGGGGTGGGGGGATTGATTTACAGATGGAGAGCAGGATGTGAAATATGAAAGGAGAAAAGAGAGGATTCAAATGAGGGAGGAAAAGATGGGATGAGGGAGAGGGAAGGATGGAGGCGGGGAGAGAAAAGGTAGGATGGGGCCGTGGCGATGGAAGGATGGAGTGAGACGGAGAACAACTGTGCACTGCTGACATATTGATCCGCATAGTGACCACCCTCCCACTCTTTCCTCCAGCCCCCAGCATGGATTACTGCTACAGGCCTTAAACCACATAGGTCACTGGTCACACGACAAACACACACACACACACACACACACACACACGCACACACACACAGCCATACAGACACACATACACACACTAAAAAAACCACAACGGCAATTTTAACTACCACAGTGTTGACAGAAAATATGTTAGATATACTTGTTTGGGGAGTTCAATCCAAACAAGCAGCACACAAACACACACAGACGCACACACACACACACACACACACACACACACACACACACATGTATGCGGATTCCTGGGGCAGTGTGGGACACCATTCTTTGTGTTCATTGATCCAGAGCAAGAAAAGTCAGACCACTCAAGCTGTGACAGAATCTTGGCTCACACACACTTAAAACCTACACACACACACACACATGCACGCACTTGGCCTTTTCGTCACATCTGCGCGAGCATGTGTGTGTGTGTGTGTGGTGTGCGCAGGGTGGGAAGATAAATGGACGGCAGGAAGGCAGAAAGGTGGTGGAGAGGGAAGAAGAGGAAGGAGAAGAAGAAGGAGAGATTGGATGGAAAAGAAGGTGAGTGCAAAGGGTGACAGGAGAGGAAGAGAAAAAAAAACACCCAGCGAAGGATGGAGGGAGTGAGGGATGTGAGAGACGGAGAGCTGGAATGGACGGAAAATTAAATGAGAGGAAGGGAAGAGAGAGAAGCGCCGGGTGACATATTTACAGGACAAGACAAAATCGTCTGTCTCGTCTAAATGCGTGCTAGATTAAAGCGGGACCTTCCGTGTGTGTGTGTGTGTGTGTGTGTGTGTGTCGGTCCTCTCCAGAATTTGAACTCAAATTCAACCCGTCTAACTTAACCACAGCAACAACACAGCAGCAGCAGCAGCTGGCGGAGACATGATCCTTTCTGGGTGGGTGGCACATGGGTGAGAAGAGCAAGGGAACTGTCATTTTTTTTATTGTCTTATTTTTTTCTGTTTCAGAACAAGCGCAAAAGCACACAACCGTGCACACACAACCACTTGACCTCTGTGGATAAAGTATAAGGAGTGGGACTGAGTCACAACAGTGGAAAAAGGAACTTCTTGCCAAGTCCATTAACGCTTGCCACAAGTCTTTTTGACAAACAGTTCATGAGTTATGAAAGGGGGCGGGGCTAAAGGTAACCTACACTAATGAAAAAGGAACCCTGCTGTGTCCAGCGTTGTGTGTATGACAAGCAGTTTGTGAGTTATGAAGGGGGCGTTGCTAAAGTGTGGGGTGGCGAGGCAAACATCACCAATAAAAAATGAACTCTGCTTGGTCCAATAATGACTCTCACAAGTACATAAAACAAACAGGTAATAAGTTATGAAAGGGGCGTGGCTAAAGTGTAGAGGGTAGGGCTAATTTGCACCACTGAAACAGGAGCTTTCTGCTGAGACCAATGATACCTCCCACAAGGTTTTTTTTACGACAAACTGTTTATGAGTTTTGGAATGGGATGTGGGTAAAGTGTAGGGGGCGGAGCATAAGTCAATAAAGAGCTCTGCTGAGTGCAATGATGCCGCCCACAAGAGGCTACAACTAATGGTTCATGTCATGTCAGACACATTGGTTAGAGATTATGCACCTTTCCACGACAAGCTCATGACCAAACTTTACAGTTTTGTGCCTTTACGATAGGCCGCTCCCATTGCCATGCCCCCCCTATAGCCAGCTGAACCTGAACACTTGACCTCCATGCCAAATATCAGCCTCATAGGGTGAAAACTGTTGCCACAATGGGGTGGACATTTTCTGTGGACCAACTGACCGACCGACTGATCTATGGAGCTGCTGGTCGCAGTTAAAATGAGAGCAGTTTACTGTAAGTTTATTGATTTTGTTACACTTATTCATACTTTATAGCAGTGGTTCCCAAAGTCCAGGTGTGCTGTGGGATTTTGTGACAACCATACATTAGTATTTAAATTTACAACTATACAAAAAGTTCTGAATTTTTAATTGACTATATCTATACTACAGACAGTAATTCATTGTCATGGTTTGGGTTTTTGTGTTAGTCATTTCCTGTTTTATTTTGTAGGCGTGTTCCTTCTTGTTCCTGGCTTTATTGCCTGTCTTTGTCTGTTTTCCCGCCCTCTTTAGTTCTGATACCTGTCCTTGGTTGTGTCCACCTGCCCCTTATGACCCTCCCAGTGTATTTATTTGTGTGCTAGTTCTCGTTCTGTGTGTTGTTTCATGCTAGTTCTGACTTCTCTGATCATCCCTCTGTGTTTTCTTGTGGCTTTTACCCCTGCGTTTGTTCCTCTCTGTGGGTGTTTTTTTTTTTTAGACTTCCTTTTCCCTTTCTCTCATTTTGGATTTATTGTTTGTTTTTGGCCTTGCTCTGGTTGAGGCGTAACATTTATGCAAGCCGTTTGTATTGTATTTTGAGTTCATTAAAGATCATTGAACTGCACTTGTCTGCCTCCATTGTCTGCATTTAAAGTCCAAACCTGAATTTCAAACACTCTGACATTCAGTCTCACTTTATTTTTCAGATGGAACAAGCTGTGCTATGAATCAAATTAGACAAAAACTAGAAATGTTTTATTAGACAGTATTACACCTTTATTAAAACCTAATTAAACTTTATTGGAGGGTAATTAGGGACACATTACAACACAACTGTACTGTAAGCTAAAACTAAATCAAATATTTTCTTATAACTTAGCCCATTTATCAGCAGACACCCTGCCCTCTTCCTGTTCTTTTTTATCTGCTCATTATTTTGCTGTGTTTGGGCCGCTTTACTGCTTTCTTTCAAGTAAAAAAAAAGAAAGTAGTTCCAGTAGATTCTACTGCAGAGAGAAAGTAGGTCCCACATGTAACTTCTACCAACAAAGCCCATAGAATACCTTGAGTAACTGGATCATGACATCTCTACAGCCGATATCTCCAAAACTCTGCAGCTCACACCAAAACGATCTAATCTAGATCGATAAACGACACTACATACTCTACATTGCAACTGACATAAAATCCATGTTTTTGGTAATGTTTTACTGCCAGTTTATTATATTTCTGGGCTTCCTTGACATATCACACGTTTAAAATGAGTGTAATTAAAGTGTGAAATGAAACCCCCACCATCTCATCAAAAAAATGGGCCCTGAAGGCAACACAAACAGTGAGTGAATCTCCAGCTCTTACACCTGAGCATCAGGATCCACCACTGCTGTCTCACAACACTGACGTGTGTAAACAATTTTTTTTTAAATCACATTCACCCTTTGGATCGGCACATCCTGACTACTGTGCACCTACTTAAGAAACATAATTTTCTTTTCACTCCTCTCTGCTCTCCCCTCCTCCTCCTCCTCCTCCTCCTCCTCCTCCTCCTCCCCTTTTGCTGTTTTATCATTTTACTCTTCTCCTGCTCCTCTAATTTCATCAGATTCGCTTCCTCCTCATCCATTTCTGTCCGCTTTGTCCTTGCCATCTCCTTCTCGTCTTCCTCCATCTCCTTCCTGCCTTCATAGTTGTTTCCTGAAAGCAGAATGGCAGCTGGTGGCATCTTTCAATTTATTTTCCAATTTAAAAATAATTATTTACATTACATGCAGTGATCATTACACCATTAAATAGCACCAATTGAGCATGTGTGCATACGCTCAGTAGGCAATTTGTTAATTTTCAACAGAGGGGGTGGACGCAGTTTGTTTTGTTCCCCTGTTACTAGTGAAAAAAGGGGCACTGCTATGACATTTTGCAAAGTACTAATATGTGCCAGTTTGATGTATTAAAAATCCATCTGCTACTTCAGCACCACTGACGGTGCCGTGCATTCATCAATACACAGCACATGTAGACCACTGACATTTCAGAGCCATGGCCGGAGACATATATTATGACTTGCACAAACCTCAGTTAGATAAAGGATAGTCCATCACCGGATGCACACTGTGGGTATAACTGGCTAAATTCCACCAGGTGCGGCCGTGTTATGTGCGTTATGGCTGCGCAGCTGATCGCAGCCATTCTACACAACGCTTGTGGTTCCACCAGCAGCATGTCCCAGAAGCAACTCTCTGCTCCCCTCTGCTCCAAATACGCGGCAAGTTTATTTTTGATTCAGTTGGCACTGCTGCATCCGCTATCTACGTTTCCAAAGCCCCTGAGAAACAACAACCTCCAAGCTGTAACTATGGCTGCAACCTACAACCCTGATTGCAAATTAGCAATTTCGGGATGCTAATGACATGAAGGTAAAAAGGATAGCAGCTATTACCTTTTTCTTTTTCAATGATTTTAATGCCAGGGCTCACCTCCCAACGAGCAAATGGGGAAATGGGGAAAAGTGCCATCTGGACATACACTGCTCAGGAAATTCTGATCAAACTGTCAAACAGTGTTGATAGAGTATAGATCAAGATTCTGTTACTACATTGTCTATTTCTCTCCTAAAATGTTTTTTAAAAACATTTGGTCTTTGGTCCACTAACAACCAACCTGAAACACTCAGCTAAGAACTCGGGAGTTGTTTTTGATCAATACCTCAACATCAATCAGCACATTAAGAGCCTTGTCTCATCCTGTTACAAATCAGAAATATTGCCAAAGTTAAATCAATGCTCTCCAAAAACATAGTCAAACAATTAATCTACACCCTCATTTCCTCTTGCCTAGACTACTGTGATTCATTATTCACTCGCCTAAATGATGCAGCAGTTGCCCGTCTGCAGCTGGTTCAGAACGCAGCAGCAAGTTTTCTCACAAACACTTGAGGTATGGATCACTTCACTCCAGTCCTTGCAGAAATACACTGGCTTCCAATCTCGGTACAGAGTTCAATTTAAGAACCTATTGATCACTTTCAAGTCCCCACATGGTCTGGCTCCACTTTACATCTCAGAACTCCTGACCCCTTACTCTGCCCCGAGACCCCCTCAGATCACAGAATCATAATATATATATGTATGTATAAAAGTCCCAGGATCCAGGCTTAAAACAAGAGGAGGTGATGCTTTTAATGTTTTAGCTCAAACATTGTGGAACAAACTCCCCCTCGACATCAGAGCAAGTGAATCAGTATTCTGGTTTAAAAAGCTTCTAAAAACCCACCTGTGCAAACTGGCATTTGTGCAGTCTTTTTATGTGTATTCAAATATTTTAATGTTCTTTTATATCTTTTTCAGTTTCCATTTTTTTATTGCATATTCTGTGCATGATGTGCTCTTAATTTGCCTTTGACTTTATTTTGTGAAGCACCTTAGAAAGACGTTATATAAAATAAAGTTCATTCGTTATTATTAGAATATTTTAGTGTACTGTTTAGTTGTAATATGAGAAGGTTCCTCATCGGGTCACCATGTTGAAAACATGAGAGGAGCTTGAATAACCAGAAAAACACAGGGACTTCATTCTCTGCCCAGGAAGCTATTACTTTACTATAGCTTTACATAGCAAATAGTTTGCTGACGCTGAACATTTTATTTAGCTCATTTAAACCAGTGGTTCCCAAATAGCATTATTATTGCATTACACAAATATACAAAAAGTTCTGAATGATAATTTTCATTTTTGCCCCTATTAGTACTTTGTACGTTCTCACTTCCCAACGCAGAGGCAACTTCTACACCATGAAAAATATTCCTTTAAACAGAGTTTCTGCAGGTTTCAGCAAATTAACTTTAAGACTTTTTGAGATCATTGTGGATGCAATTTAAGACCTATTTCACGTCTGTACTGGCAAAAACAAACGTGCACAGTTTGCGTTAATGTTTACTGGTTCAATGTTGGTTTTGTTTCATGGTTGTTACAATGTGATCAATTTTTTTGTGTGCAAACACACTTAAAAGTGAGACGTAAGTAAGTTTTCACTGTTGATTGACGCCAAATTTTTTTTGTCCCACCGTCACTCTGACTGGCTTGTCGTCTACTTGTTGCCTCCAGTGATTAGGTTGGTTATGGAGGATATTTTGCATGGATATAAATACAGGTGTACCTTGAGACTTTGGCTAGCTCTTTGGTGTATCACGGGCACAAAAAGTTTGAAAACCACTGCTTTAAACAACTCCTCTGCCACTGCACTCCCAAGTAAAAAGATGAATGCATTATGGTCATTTTGCCCCTCTCATTTTGCTTCAAAGCCTACTGTATACCTCCCTAAAGATGATGCACACATAACACATTTGTGTTAAATGAGTAATTTGGTAACAACCTCAAGATCTGGGTATCTGGCTGCCCACTAATCTCATGCGCATAAGAAGTAATGTGACATTATTGTGAAAAAAAAAAATGGCAGCAAGAAATATTGTTGATATTGTACATTAAAGGTTCATAGCACTAATACAGTACATGTCATAGAGCATATGAATGGTGTTGAAACACAAAAGGCAAACTGACAGTGTCTCTGACAAGAAGAAAAAAGTGACATATTTGTGTCACACTTCTGCAGCAGAGATGTCAAGTTTCAGTCTGCAGCTGAAATGTTCCTGTTTGTTCTCTGGGTTTGTCATTGTGCAACTGGTAATTCCATGTTTACTGAATGCTAACTGCTAAAAAAAGTTAGCCTCTGAAGAAAAATCGTGCAGAGGTCCTGACGAACCTCTCTCTCCCTCTCTCTCACTCTCTCTGTCTCTCGCCTCCTCTGGTGAGACCAGCTGTCTCATAGCAACAGGATGACACTGTTCCTGCCTGCCTGACCACCTCCACGCACACATACACACACATTGACACGTACACATACTTTATGTATATCCCACAGGAATTCATGGTTTGCATGCAGCACTCCCTCGACTCGTTCCCTGTTCTTTATCTACACTTCTTTTCCTCTATTCAGTCCCCCCCCCCCAACATCATTATCATTGTGACAAAAGCCTGACATTGTAGGATGCTGTGTGTGCTGCATCAGTGTAATACAACATGTCTTGAACATGCGCATGAACTGTGTTTTGCATGCATAAGAGACCTATTGAAAGTAATGTACCACTCAAATTGCCCACAGATTGTGCGCATGATTGTGTGAGGTGAATTAGAGTGGTGGTTCTCAAATATAGGTCCGGGGACCTCTCGGGGTGTGTGGCACTCTTCCAGGGGGGTCTGTGAAAAGTTTTCAGGTTCGTTTGTTTAAAAAAAACATTACAGAGGGCTTCACAGTTAAACAAACACTCAAATAGTTCATAGATTAGGCTCAGTAACTCTAAATATATCTTCCTCCTGCAAGTCAAGCACATGTCAGACATTGATGGGGAAAAGCAACTTTCTCTGCATGGATATTCTGTGCTGACATAGTGCAAATATTTTAATATAATGCTTCTCTAATACTTTTCTCATGTCTCATTCTTTCACATAAGTATTAAATATGTAGAAATGTAAAAACAAAAAAAACAAAAAAACAGGCTACATCAAATTTTTCGGAGGGACATACATGATGGGCACCCCAGTATTATTATTATTATCATTATTATAATTATGTATTACGATTACATGAGGCTGAAACTGAACTTCAGTCTGGAAAGCTTGTTTTGTTTGTGTAATGTAACTGTGTAATGGCATCCTTTAACTATTGAGGGGCACTGTAGGATTCATATGTGCAGCTGATGGGTTGAGTGATGGCCCTCATTTGCACAACTTCCCATGATGCATAACTGTGAGTTTGCATTTGGATGCGGTTCTGATCATAGACTCTGGAGGAGCAATGGACCAATGGAGTACTTCATTTGGTATGTTTTTTTTTTAGTAGCTTCTTCTTTGTGAAGAACATTTGTGGGGAATTGCTGCAAGCAAAACCATATAAATCTTAATTTTTGTCTAGATCTGGGTACCAAAAGGATTGAATGCAGGTATCATTTGCCTATAGATGTTTTGATACTACTGGGTTATGGGTTATTTCAATCAGTACTTTAAAGGTATTGAGATACCTAGCCCTATCCTGTTGTGTCTGCGGTGTATGTATCTACGTGTGTGTGTTGCTTTTTGTGTGTGTGCGTTTAGCTGAAACAGAGACAGATCGATAGACACAGCAAAAATCACAAGTTCCTTTTCAACCAACACAAGCAGGGCAGAGCAATCCACCGATCTGCTTTTATTCTCTTCAGAGGGGCAGCCCCCCCTCACCATCCTTCCAGACACATCGAGTCATCAGCATTATTTTGTTCCCAGACCTCGGCCTCTGAGAAGAGAGATGAATGCCCCTTCACGACTGTGAAGGTTAAAAAAGAAAAAAAAAGAAACCTCTTTAGGCTTTTTTCAAAGAAGCCACTTCCTTTCTTGTGGCATCGCTTTCAATTGGAAGGAAGACGGTAAAGACAGCCTCTTCTGGGTAGAATTACAAAGGTTGTATGCATAATGCCCTTGAAAGGTATCTGGCAGAAGTGTAGGGATGCATGACACACACACACCTAGATGCAAACTGAAAGTCAAACACACACAAACACGTCCAGGCACACACACACACACACACGCGCACACATCAAACTTATCCAATACCGACGCTCTATGCACCCTTTTTCATGTCTGAGGAAAAATCAATACAGACAAAAAGTAGGCAAGAGGGCAGAAGGAAAGAAAGATAGGAAGGAAGAAAGGAAGAATGAAAAAGCACCATTTCTGCAGAGGTGCCCCTCAAAAGGAATAGCAGAGTATCTATTACACATCAAAGCTATTTCAATCTCTTTTTTTTTTCACTTCGCTCTGTTTGCCTCTAATAAAAAGAATAGGTTTGAAACAGGCAATGAAAGAAATAAAAAGCGGTGGGAAATGTGGCGCAGAGTCATGGTGGGAACAGAGAGAGACACACAGTGGTGCTGACACGGACGTAAATAGGCTCAAACACATGTACTCTGTGGCTCTGAAGTCATGCTCTGAGCTTTTACACAACTTGGGAACTTTGTTCAATCATAGATTCTAAATAAAGAACAAAATGAAAAGACCGGTTTTGTGTCTTGGGACCACTTTAAAGGAGCAATATGTAGCCATTGTGACTTGCAACTTGGAGCTATAGACTGTTATTGTCTGGTTGTATGGTTGAAGCAAGTTGTTTCCCTTGCCCCCTCCCTCCCAGATACAGGCAGGCTGCAGGAGCACCAGCCTCGTAAACTGCCAAACCCAAGCGATGACGAGTCCTCGAGTGTAAGTTGATCAGCTGTTTATACCTGTCAATTGTCTGTCAATTTAAAATTAAGCCCATTATCCTGAAAACAAAAGCCCACCGCTCTGAAAAAACACACTCGGGACGATGAGTTAAGATGCTACCTGCCAAACTCCATTAACATTTTACTCAATATAACAGATCTAACACATCTACGTCTTCTACAAGGTTATTGATGATCCCTTACGACTCATAAACAGACACTTACTCATTCAACAAGAATTCTGCATTAATATGAATTAACATGAAACGGACATACAAAACAGTTATTCTGGTCCAGAATACAAATTTCAAAGGGGATGCGGCTGCAGCGCTCCTGTCAAGTGAAGTGTGTATTTCAACTTGAACTCTGATGATACATTGTGGTCATTTTAGCATTTATTACAGCAAATTTGTTACAGATTTCTCTTTTAATATCATTAATAAGATGTTGCAACACATTAGTTTTTAAAGGGCAACAGTGACCTGTTGCTTGTCAAATAGTGAGCCAACAGGTATCTGTATTGTTGAGCCTAAGATCTCATTGCTGGCTTTGTCTTCTCCATGAGCAGCATCTACAGTATACCTGTCAGCTTCATCAGATATTTGTTCATACCTGCCAACCTTTGAGACCTCAAAAAAGTTTCAGTTTGTTTCACCTGCATTCTGGTGACATTTAAAGAAGAACGAAAATAACAAAGTACACCGCAACAGCAATTTTATGTTGAATAATTTTACTTTTACTTTTACTTATTCAGGTAAGAATGGTTCGGTGTAACAGCAGACTTTTAGAGTGGTATGGGGCCTACACATGCTGTACAGTGTCAGAAACATAGAGGGAAACAGGTAGAGGGCAATGAAAAAGTCTCCAGAGAAAATTGTGAGGGTTGGCAAGTATGAATAAGTTACTAGCATTTAACCATCGTCAGCATATCTTACAGTTCTTCTCGATTGCTAAGAAACACTCAGTGGAACTTGCATCCACTTGATCTTCATTATCACCTCCTTTGCACAGCAGAAGTCTCCTCTTGCTAACGTGCTAATGCTTTTTCACTGGTTTTCACACCCCTTTTCAAAGCAGTTACTACAGATCTTAGAGAAAGACCCCAAACTACTGGATTAACTGTGTTAAACAAAATGAAAGCCTCCATTCACAGCTGATAGAAGTGACAACTCTTCAATCAGAAATGGGTCCTTATCTATATTATCTATAAAAGATGCCACCCAAGTGTTTCTACATGAAGAGGAGGTCACAGTATTTCTGAGTTTAGGTGAAATTCTTTATCGACTCTTTGGTGAAGAAAGAATGCAGTATAAAAGCTGTACCATAATGAATGTCTGAATTCATCTGGTGTAGGTGCTTACAAACCACCAAAGAATAAAATGTGCAATACGCAAGAATAAAATGAATCAAGAAAACTTTCTCAGAAACTCTCTCCCTTTTAATAGTATTTCAACAAGGCTTCTCAAAAAGTGTAGAAATTGCAGGTGCAGAGTGCAGCAGGGTTTGTTATCTCTGGTAAAATCCCATCTTTGAAGAAAAGAATACAATTCTTGCTGTGATGTGTGTTTTTACCTGTCCATGGCCTATTGATTTCTTGAAAGAATATGTTAATTGTTAGTGTGTTAGTGGTAGAGAGCTTTGCAAACAAAATGAGTCATTTTGGCCAGAGTCTTTCCGTTTAAGCCCGTTAAAATGTAACTTCTGATTGGACAGGTGTGTTCAAGCAGATGAGAAAAACTCCTGGTGAAAAAGTTTCATTTGACATCAAATTTCCACATTCATACGCTGACGCTTTGTCCTTTGACATTTTCAACATGCCACCGTTTTACCTTTGTCAGTTATAAATGGTTGGAAGTAGTAAGCAAGGTAACACTTCAATTTCCAGTTACCATAATTTCATGGTAAATAGGTGGTAATAACCAAGTAATTTACTTCTTTCTTTAAAATTACCCACAATTGCCTAAAAAATTTCCCCAAATTTCATAGCTAATCATGTGATAACTAGCGAATACTGTTTTCATGTAGTGGGTGGTAATTACGAAGTAACACATTTGACATTTCCTAGAACTTACCCCCAAATTTCATGTGGTAATTCACAAGTCTCATGT
>JAJHUR010123626.1:0-39804 GCA_027495735.1 Lutjanus campechanus | reverse complement strand
CACATTACACAAACTAGGGGCAAAGCACACAACTACTAGCGGTCTAGCCTGCCCCTGCAGGACGAGACTGCTGAAACGCAGACCTCAGTCCACCGAACGGCCCACTGGCCCTGACTGGCTGCAGTCTCCCAGCTTTTATCACCCAGACCCTGGTTGAAGAGTGGCTACAGCTGCTGCTGATCACTGCATCTGCACAGGGGGGAAGGTGCAGTGAACCTGGAGGAGAGAAGAGTTCAACAGCATAAACACACACAGTACCACTGAGTACATTTACCCTCTTTAGGGGTTCTATCCAGAATCTTTACCCCTTCTGAGGGTGCTAACAAGAACTCACCCAGGGGGTTCTCCTTAAAACCTTTTTATATTACAAGGGTTTCATCTATAACCCACCAAGGGGGTTCTACCAAGAACCCTTGTATATTCCAAGGGTTTCATCTAGAACCCACTGAAAGCCTCTTTCCATCAAAATAACTCTGGTTCTTGAACCCGTTTTAAGATTCTTAGAACCTTGGTGATATCTAGCGAACCAGCATTTCCACCAGTTTTTAGCGGAACCTTTTTAATCGAGGACGTCATCAACAGAGAACGCCTACATCTATATCTCTACCCATCTATGGTGTAATGGTTCCATCTAGAAACCTTCTAGAACCCACCTAGAGGGTTCTATCGAGAACCCTTTTATATTCCAAGGTTTTTTTTTTCTAAAACCCACCCAAGGGGATCACCTTTATTACAAAGGTTTCATCTAGAACCCACCCAGGGAGTTCTATTGAGAACCCTTTTATATTCCAAAGGTTTCATCTACAACACAACCAGGGGGGATCTTCCTAGAACCCTTGTATATTTCAAGAACCCAAGAACCTATCAAGGGAGGATGTAAAAATACCTTTTTAAAAGGGTTTCACCTATAGCTGTCTTGTCTTCTGAGGGTTCTACGGAGAACCTTACTGTATTCATTGAGGCAAAAACACAAGAACACAAGTAAAATGAATTAAGAGGGTTCCTGATACATCTGCATTTAAAAATACTAAAATGAACCATTCTTGAAGAACTCTTTCTTCCAGTAAATGAAGTAAATGTTCTAAATAGAACCTCCGCCTTTCAGGAAGAACCATTTTGAGCCTACTTTCTACAGTATTTCTACACTGCGGTAAAACGACTTTTACTTGAGTAAAATATCTGAGCGCTGCAGTACGACACACGTCAGCGACATGTTATTACTGCACGACGTCACTGACAGTAAATGACTTGAAAATACTTTGTGTTGGAGTCATCAGCTTCAGAGGTTCTCTGCTGTCATCGCTTCACTTCTTCATTTCTCTTCAGTGAAGAATCACAAACTGTGTGTTAATGTCAGAGAGACAAACACACACACACAGTCAGTCAGTGTTTCATCATGCGAGGAGGTGACAGGATGAAATAACAAGGAGGCACCGTGAGGTTTGTTTTAAAGCTCCTGACAGACAGCAGGACGTCTGAGCTGACAGCAGCTGACAGACGACCATAATGTCTTCATGAGTGTGAGTGGGAATGTCGTCCAACCGCGTGTCACTGCGTAAAACGCTAAAAAAAATGTGTGTATTCAAATTAAAAATCACTCTTCTCCTCCTTTAGGCCATGGGTCATTTGGACTTTTTAAAGTTTCCTGTTTCCTTTAAAACCTTCTTCTCTCTTTCTTTCATTCCTGCATTTATTTAAATCATGTAAATTCGTCACTCATGATGGCGAAAATAAATCCACACCAGGACTCGGATCGCTGTTGACCCCACTGCCTCGCCTTAGCAATAAGCCCAGAGGACGCCGTGAGACTAAAGGTCAATCTGAACACTGTATTGTCTATAATGCTGAAAGTTGTCATGCCCTAAATATACAAAATACAAAGCAACAGCGCACCATCTGCAGATACACATTCATAAAAAATACAACTCATAAAATAAACAATACACACATCACACACACGGCGACTTGGCTTTTATTGTTGTTTGCTTCTGTTCTTTTCTCTCTTCTTTTGATCTTTTCTTCCTTTTGTCCCGCCTCCTTTTTCATCACTTCATTTTTTTAATCCCTCTGTCCTGTTTGCCATTTAGTCCTTCATTCCCTTTCTTCATCCTTCCTTCTTTAATTTATTAATTAAGTCTGTCCTTCATTTGGTCATTTGGTTCTTTCTTTCTTCCTCCTCCCTCTTTCAAATGATCAAAAATCATGTGAAACTGGAGATGTAACTTTTTTTTATTCTTTGTCTCAGTAAAGTTCTTCCACTGCTGAATGTCTGGAGTGTTAAGTTCAGCAGAGACAGACAGGTCTCATCTCCTCCTCGGGACTCGACTCAAATCAAAACTCTGACTCGATAATAAAATAACACCTCATATATTCATGTGAAACACACACAGCAGTCAGAGGCTCAGCAGGGTGTTTTCGGGGACACTGATGGACAATCTGTCTCGGCATGACCTCGGCCCTCACCCGGCTCTTTGTGCAAATGGCCTCCTCGTCTCAGCGCTAAAACGCAACATTTCAATATGTAGCTGGCATCATCAGAGACAAGTCCACAGACGTCTGAACGTCCACGAGTGTTTGGTGAAGCCAAAGACCCAAATGAGACACGATGGAAGGATCTCAGAGGAAGTTTCTTTCTTTTGTTCTCTGTTATCCAGCAGACTGAACCAAAATCCTCTGATTCACTTCATATATTACTTAATTTATGAGTTTTGTGTTTTCCAGATACGTCAAAGACGTTGGAAGTGGCCAAGATGTTTGTTTTCCTTAAGCCAGTTAGGATGGAAACTATCATGTTTCCTTGTTTGAACCTCTGAGCACTTCAGACTTTCTCTTTTCTAAAGATATTCCCTCAAGTTTGCTTAAAGGACTCAGGTATTAAACGGAAGCATAAGCCTTTTTGCACAGGACCAGTACTACCAGGGGACAAAGTCTGTATTTTACTTTACTCAAACTCAAATTTTGTGAGATTATCCCTGTCACAGTTTACGTGGGTTTACAGGTTTGGACCCAAAAGCAGATAAACAGACAGAGTGGAGCAGTTTCATGATATTTATTGAACAAAAATGAAAAAAACATATGAAAGGCTTACATTAACTAAGGCAGGGAAAAACCAAACACAAAAACTTACTGGGAAGGCAAAGGTGAATAAAAGGCAAACAAAAATCCAACAGAGGAGATGCAAAATATAAAAGTCCAGGGGGAGAAATAAATCCAAACAATCCGTTCAGGAGAAGAAAAAACACAAAGAACAAAAACCAACAAGAGAAACTGACAAACAGACAAGTACGAACCAACAACTAAGGAGGAAAAGACACAGGATTAAATACACCAGGGAGAGGGGGGATAACAAGACACAGGTGAGGGCGGTCAACGACAGGTTAAAATAATCAGTGATCAAAAAAGCGCGCGAAAAACAGGAAGTAAAAACAAGACACATGAGGAAGGACCAGGACTACAAAAATAAAACAGGAAATGACCAACAAAATCCAAAACCATGACAGCCCCCCCCCCCCTTTTTTTAGCTCACAGATGTATTTTTGGATAGAAGCGTTCGCTACATGAAATTTTAAATTGTAAAGAATTAAGACGGGAGTTCACAAAGGACTAATGTTGTGAGGATCCAGGTAATACAGGCCGTTATTTTCTACATCTGATCAGTTATTGGTTAGTTATTGGTCACACAACAAGATACAATTTGAACACAATAAGGCACCAATGAAGGCAGTGTGGAGCGCAACTGCTAAAACTGCAAATGTAAATAAGGCAAAAAACTGCCTGCAAATGTTTTTGGAGGATGGAAATACACTTAACATGTTTGCTGGAGAGATTTATTATACAAGTTTTGTCACCGCATTTTATTCTAATCCTTCTCTGCCAATTTTCTTATTTTTGGATCACATGTTCTTCGGCACACAATACATCAATAAGTATCTTGTTACAAATTACAAATACTTTCTCATCAATGTATTCAAATAAAATACAAAATACTGGTACAGAAAATAAGAAAATACAAAAATGCATTCATATAAACTCATCAAATCACATTTTCCCTCATTGTGTAAATGATAAAAACACGTCTGATGAATGTGGTAACATGAGAGACGTTAAGTGCTCACAGATTCATCAGATAAAAACTGGACAGCTCTGAGAGGACGTGTGTTTGGTGTCAGAGACTCTGCAGCTTTGTCGCATCAACAAATTTGCTGTTTCTTCTGTTTCTCCTCTTTTCTCCTCCGACTCTCCGGACGTTCCTGTCGGCTCTGCGCTACACGGTTAAACAGGGACAAGGACAAAAAGCGAACACGCCGTGGACAGGCGGGTAAACAAACAGCGATGAGCAGGGAGGCGTTTAGCAGCTAATTGTCTTCACTGGGGAGCTGTTAGGGCCTCAGTTAAAGCCTGTAAAGTCCCCCAGGTGGGGGGGTGGTGGAAACATACGCCGCTACAGGAAGAGCCCAGGGGCATGGAGGAGGATTCATACCCCCAACACACACACACACCTTCACCTGGACGCACACGCACACACACACACACACTGAGGTACACATGAGAAGAAATGCATGAGTGTCCCTCAGCAACACACACACACCTGGAGACAAAGGGAGTGTCTATCACCAACACACACACAGACTCACCTGAGCAGCCCCCCCGCCTCATGACACCTGTCAACACTTGAGGTGAGGAATAAACATCCTCTGAGCTCGTCCAGCAGGTTCAGATCTGCAGATCAAAGAGAAGCTCTGACAGGACAGACCAGAGCAAACGATGGACGAGATCAGACCAACGGACAGCGGCGATCAATACTGATACCAAACCAAACAATGATCACAAGATCAGTGCTTAAGGGCTCAGTATGCTTCATATGTAGGGCTTGACAGACCTTCAGGGCTCTGCCCTACAAAGGAAAAAGGCAGGAACTTCTCAGGAAAGCATCAGGAAACTCCGTAAATGACCCTGATACTATTCCCTGTCGGTCTCGGAGGCCCAGTTTGGTTGCCTGCTAATGGCAGCTAAGTTAGCAGAAAATCTGACCAGAGGTGAAGCTGAACAGCTGGAGGACATCAGAGGGAAAACTAGAAAAGATTTTATCCATAAAATATGATCCAGTTTCACTCAAATCAGTGAATACAGTGAATAAGTTAAAGTTCTGCTTTTGTACAGTAACTTAACTCAGTGATCCCGGCGTCCTGACCACGCGTCACTAACGTTAGCTGTTGTTGTAAGATGCTTCATGCATAATCTTCTGTCACAGATACCACTTTCCCCTAAATTAATAAATGATAATCAACAGGAAGTAAACAGGATTTTGGTGAAGTCAAACAAGGTCTGACTTGCAAGACGTGCCGACGTACCATACTGTTGCCTTAGCTCTGCACAGCTAAAAGTTGAAGTTAGATTGACAGGTTATGATATTATTGGTTGAAACGGATTGGTTCTAGCTTACCTAAGCATGTGTCACATTTTGTTTCACAGGAGGAAAAAATGAATGATTTTACGAAGAAATTGATTTTTTTTGCATATGGGTGCACAATATGACTGGGGATGTGATCTAAAGTGGTTAAATAAAAGGCATTTTTCATTTCATATCAACTTCAAAAAGTCAATCCTCAAGTGCAAATCCAACCTCTAGTTTATCTGCAAGTTATCAAACATGTTATTGGTGACAGAAATATATGTTAATTACGGAAGAAGCTTTAACTTTTAAATGTGACATAAAGACAGAAAATATCACAATTACAGAATTAAAACAGCCAAAATAAATTCTGGAAAGATTCAGCTGTGCAACAACGCAGAAAGATGCCGCTACTTTATTATTATATTTACTGTAGAAAGATAAAATGATTGATGACAGTTAGCAGGAAGTCGTACTAATAGCACCATTAAACTTAATTAAATTGAGTAAATCTGGCAGTTGTTTTTACTTCCTGACATCTTGTCTTTCTCTCTTGATTTTGAACCTGATCCCCGTCACTGTCTGATGCTCCTCCGTGTTAAATCTGCCCGTTTCACTGCTCCATAAATAAAGGGCGTTCCCGCCTGTCGTCTCCACTTCCTGCCTGCAGCTGTCTGACAGCTCTGCCCACCTCCAACACTAAACCTGAGGGGGGGTTTACGGCTACTTAGGTGGTAATATATCGTCCCGGATACTGCAGGTGTCTTCCTAAAGTGGTCTGGATCAGATAAGAAGAGACCCTCCTCCCCTTTCACGCCTCCCACACTTCAGCCCCCCACCCACCTTTACACCCACCCATACATTCAGAAAGTCAAAGAGCTTCAGGTAACTTCAGGTGTGTGTGTGTGTTGTTCTTTAATTTGTTCAGTCATTAAGCTGCAGACATCACTGACCAGATTATAATCAAACTTGTGAAAATGATCCATCTCAACAGGTAAATGACAGGTGAAGGAGACAGACTATAACTAGAGGTCAGAGGTCAACAAGGAGAAATATTTCAGACATGATGACATGTTGTGATGAGACATGGTTACTGTGTTTAAACCAGCATGTTCTATCAAATACAGCAGCTTGTGTTTCCAACTATGAAGCTGTAGGAACCCCTGTAGCATCGTTTCTGGAGGCAGCTGTCTCGTGTGATATTCTGATGTCAGGTGACGTAGAATAAAGAGAGAGAGAGTCTACGTATGGAGGACGTGGGTCAAACAACTTTCTCCAAATGGTAACTCAGTATCTCAAAATAATAAAGGTCAACTTTTTATTGTTATATATAATTATACAGGGAGGTTCAGTCTCTGCATTTAAGCAATCACAGCAGTGGGCAGCTGCTGTGAAGCATCGGGGACAAACTCCAGTTCTAAACCCAAAAACTCACAAAGTAATGAGAAAATGTCTCAAAATATAACATCATGAGAAAATTTAAATATGACAATATGCAATAAGACTTAGTATCTCACAGTCATGACTTAGTGTCAGAAAATAATCAGAAAATCACTAAAAAATAATGAGAAGGTATCTCAAAAAATTACTTATTATCTCTTATATAACAAAATAATGAGAAAAATCAGTATTAGTATCAAAACAAAATAATTAGATACTAACTATTTTGAGATAGACGTACCATCTCACTGTTTTGACACACGTCGTTATTTGGAGAAAGTTTCTCATTAAGACTTCCTGGATCTTTTATTTTCATCACATTGACAGAAATCGTCTTCCACACAAACCTGAACCGAATTCAAAAACTCCTTGTTGTGTTTCTCCTGATGAAACAACACTGTTATTTGCACATAACTGCTTGTCACGTTTCTCATATTTCTCTACATGCTTTAAACATGTAATAAACAAACACTAAAACCAAAAAAACGTGCGTGTTGTCTCATAGCAGATCCTCCTGGTTGAAGCCTTTTTTCCTCAGAGTGAAGCGCAGACCACTTCAGGAAGGAAATGTGAAAATAATGATATATTTAAGCGGACTGAAGAGGCCTGGTAGTAAATTTACAGACAGATGGAAGAAGAGACAGACAGTAAACGTCGAGCGGGTACAGTGCGGTGGTATGCTGCCTGACATGTGAGCGGAGGGAAACCGGGTTGTAGGTCTTCATACCTGTCGAGGATAATAACAGGTATTTTAACAGCAAGATGAGTCGATGATTGTAGCAGGAGGCATTTTCTTTTTCAGACGGAGGGAGGGAAGCTTTGGCATTTGGATGTGTAAACTGGTCGTGACAAGTGGCCATAAATTACTCTTTAAAGTGTCCATTAAAGCTCATCTGACACAAATAGTCACTGATGCCATCTATCAACATACCTGGTTGACAGTGACGTGATGGATTTGGCGGTTTTGGACGCAACACAATACGGAGGAGTCAGAGGAACATGTGAGTCAGTGATTCAATCAGATAAATAATGTTGTAAATGATGCAACGATTACAAAACCGATTACAACACGTACGCACTGTAAACCTGCCATGAACTAATTCAATGGTGGAAAAACAGTTTATATGAAAAGCAGCTTGCAGCAAACTATCTGAATGTACATAATGTTCCATGTTCTAGCTTCATATCACACATAAAAACTGCATATTGTCATTTTCAGGATTTCATCGGCTATATGAAGAGCCAGTCATCAGCACAATGTGTTCCTGCTGACTGTCTTTACGCAGGAGAGGAGGGACGGACACTTCCTTTCAGTGCAGACTCTCACTGGCTGTTTTGGGCTGTGGACAGGATATGGAAGCTCCTATTGGCTCACGTGAGGTGTCAATCAAAAGGTTAGGCTCCAGTGGCCATGTTGAGGCAAAGACATTTCCATGTAAACTCCAGTTTGTGGGTATTTGTCAATGGAAATCATGTGTTTTGGACTGTTAATGTTACTGGATTGGATTGACTGGACCTTTGTCAATGAAACAGGACAGGACTGTCTTTGTCGGACTGGTGGACAACTGTGAGTCTTCAATGGTGAGTTGCCTCAGTTTTGTAATTGTTTCTTTGCTTCTTCAATGGTTGGCATTGATGAAAACACAAGAATCTCAGCTGCTTGAATATACATGCGCACAAAGTAGTTGTGTATTTTAACAGATATGAGCAGAAGAGTAAAAATCTTACAGCTGATTTGAGCAGTTTGTGGTCAAGTGCCCTAATGTGCTGTCGGTGATGGTGCAAACACACAAAATCCGACAAGGACGCATGTGGATGCATCGGACCACTACAAGCTCCAGCTGGTGGGTGATTCACTGTGAGCTGGTCGGTGCTTGGTTTTGGCTTGTCTCTTTTCAAAATGGCAGCTGGGTCACAAACTTTCTCATGTTACAGTTAAACAGTCATTATAACGTGTTTCTAAAAACATTTGAGGTGGAAATGCAGTAACAGAAGTGGAGGAATCAGTTTGATCTGGGTGATGACTTTCATTGCGTGGTTTTCAGGATGGTCATTTCAGAGAGCGGATTCACCTGTGGCAGCTTGTCACAGGTAAGATGTAATATATGGTTTGTAAACAGTTCCAACTGGGTGCACTGCACATTTGGTTTATTCATACTCCATATACAGTCTTTAAAATCCTTGTCTTTGTAGTCCCCCCCCACCCCCTTCATTAAATGAAAAAAATAAGGTTGTGTGAAACAAACTATCCGCCATGTTGAATGTTTTGGTTGGTCCGAAAAAATAAAAGCCAAAAAGTCACTGGTGTGAAAGCTTGCATTGACTGCATAAATTTTCCAAAAATATTAACTTGCAAACTAATCGCGCAAAAATAAAAATGTGTTAAAAGTCTCAACTCTCCTCTGCTGGTCAAAGCATCGGTGTGTCCTCGCTAAAGACGAAGTGAACGTGAAGAAACGTGCATGAGGCAGCAAGTTTTCTTTGTCTGTAAAATACATTCTGTCTCTACAAACTGTGTGTGCATGTGTGTGTGTGTGTGCGTGCGTGTGTGTGTGTGTGTGTGTGTGTGTGTGTGCACGTGCGTCTGTGCATGTGTGTGTGTGTGTGTGTGTGTGTGTGTGTGATCCTCTTAGCAGAGAAAGCTGGATGCCAAATGCCAATCATGTATCTGTGTGGTATGTAAACACTGACAGCACACACCTCGTTTGTTCTGGACTCGACCCAGCAGTCTGTGTGTGTGAAACAGGATCACAATGAACCAGGGTGTGACTTTTCTTTATGGGCCTGTCCATCAGTAGGCTGAAGAATTTTAATTGCACGGTGAGCTAATCCCCATTTTCATCCACGGATGAAATTATTATATTTAAAGAGGAAGATGTAGCACTTAGTCGTTCTCTGGGAGAGTCGGGGCGCAGCACATTTACTAAAGACTGTAATATCAAATTGATCTAAATTAAGTCGACATGTAAAACACAAAATTACTGACTGCATGAATGAATAGTCTTTAAATCATCACTTGTGTTTTTAAGGTTGCATGAGGTCAATGAAGATCACGTGTGTGTGACTACAGTGTGATGAAGCATCCTAGCTGTGATGTACCTGCATTTGGAAGCTGTAACAGCAGGTTAGTCGGTGTGATGGGAAAAAAATCAGATCAGACAGATGAGACTGAGCAGGTCAGAGAGGTGAGAGACTGATAAAATAACTGATGATGGGTAAATGAAATAAACAAAAGCAAGTAAATTCAAAGGTTATATTCATTACATACAATCCCTCAAGATACTTTAAATTACTTTATATGCTAATATATGTACAAATGAGTCCATTTGCCCATTTTGAACGGGCATAATATAAATATGTGTATGAAGAGTAAATACAAGAATATACAGTACATTAGAAAATATGAAAAACTGCATATTCCGTATGAATATAGCAGTAAAAATAAAGTATGATAACTTGCGATGTATATGCACATTGCAAAAAGTTTTTTTTTAATGAAAAAACAGCTTGATTTTTCTGAATTATTGAGATAATTCTTCATACAACAAAAAATCCTGCTTCCCTGAATTAATGACATCATTTTCATGAAAAAAAGCTCTTTTTTCTGAATTAATGAGATCATTTCTCATCTATGTGCTTTGTTTTTCTGAACTAATGAAATACCTCCAGCAGGCTCTCCATGCAGGAAAATTACACAGAAAGTTCTCTCATCAGTCCAGACAGAGCAAGTTTTTACCTTAAAAAATGTCATTAATTCAGAAAAACAGAGCGTTTTTCCTGAAGTTAATGTGTATGTACAGTATGTATGTATGTATGTGTGTGTGTATGTATGTATGCATGTATGTATAGCCTCTGTGCAGCAGAAATGACTTTTGAGTTTTGCATATTTCTGGTCTCTTTAAAGGGAAAGTTCACAGACTTTTGACTCTTTTGAGTATAAAACTCACTGCATAGCTTGATCAGCTTGTTCATTCACCAGCTTTTACATCAGAACCTAAGAGGGGAATCTGTGTTTCCATTCAGATCTTTTAATTTTGAAACTGATTAAAAATGCATCTCAGAAAAGCTCCATAACACACTTTTTGATGTTTTGATACGTAACCCTCACAATTGCACATGTTTTTGTGATTGCATGTTTCCTCTGCAGTAAATCCATTAATTGTCTATGAAGGATCAGACTTTTACATACAGCGTGTTTAACTATGTGCATCGACAGTCACAAAATATTGTCCAATATTTGTATTATTTGTAATATTTAAACCTTTCATTTTGTTTTTAAAGTATAGTGACAGATATATTTAACGAGCAGGACATCTTTACAGTGTGAGCTCATTATGTACATCTGTGGACTTCATGAGTAAAAATAAATATATTTATGTAAATTACTGTGTATGCTTCAACTGTTTGTGTGTGTCTGCTCTGTGTGTGTGTGTGTGTGTGTGCGTATGTGTGTCGCAGCCAGCTTCATGCAGTCTGCATCACAGATGGGCGAGCGACTTGATACCCTCCTTAACTCAAGACGTGTCAGAAAGAGAACAAAAAGAACGACAGAGCAGGACAGAAAGTGAGAAAGTGTGTGTGCTACTGTGTGTCTGCGTGTGTGTGTGTGTCTGCGTGTGTGTGTGTGTGTGTGAGTGTGAGAGAGAGCAGGCATCAGTTAAGATAGAGGTTTAACCCTTTTACATCCTTATGAATATTGCAGCAGCAGCACCCTCGGGTGTCACCAGGGACAGACAGGAGGTGTGTGTGTGTGTGTGTGTGTGTGTGTAGAGGTGGCGGTGGCGGTAGTGGTGGGGGTGAAGGCAGAGCACCGCCCTCGGCCGTTGGAGGTGAGAAGAGCTAATCCTGAGTTAAATGATCTGGCACTTTACAAAATACACGACAATTACACAGATAATTATACTAAGACTTCACACAAGAGCCCACAGGTCACAATTAACATGGGCTTCACACACACACACACACACACACACACACACACACACACTCCTGCCAGGTGTGGCACCAACCTACTGCTGAGCTGAAGCGTGTGTGTGTTGGAGTGTGTACTGAGTTGTCGGGGTGTATAACACACAGTGTGAACGTGTGCAGAGTGACATAATGTTTATAAAGTGGCTCAGAGCAAAGACGGGTTTATAACATCAGAGTGCTCACTCCGACTAATTTCTGTTTTCAACCAATTCCAAACTTACATCACATTTATTGATATTTTGGTCACTTGGGGACGTAGAACAACATGTAAACATCAACAAGTCATGTTAGCATGTTGAGGCTACATGTTAGCATTGAACTGTCTACTTCCACATCGAGCAGAGAAACGTCCCATCAAGTCCAACAGACTCTTTTTCTGTTGGTAAACATCATGATGTTTCTTTGTGGGTGGAGCTTCGGTGGAGGCAAAACAATTCCTTAAACATGTTAGCTAACACGAGCTAGCAAGTTTTGTTGGCCTGTTTCTTAACAATGGCTCTTCTGAATATGTATGGTTCCTCACTCTCCACACTTTTGGAAATAAGGGTTCCAAAAAGGTTCTTCCTAAAGGGCTGAGGCTCTACCCAGAACCATTTGCACTTTTTTTTTTGAAGAAAGGGTTTGTCAAGGGTTCTACCATGATGTACCATCAAAGGGTTCTTGACAGAAGCCCCTGGGTGGGTCCCATATAAAACCCTTGGAGCATAAAAAGGTTTCTTGTAGAACCCACAGATGACTTCTGAATAAAATCTTTGGAATATAAAAGGGTTCTCAATAGAACCCCCTGGGTGGATTCTTGATAAAACCCTTGGAATATCAAATGGTTCTAAATATAACTAAGTATTCAAAAATGTATGAAAAGGTTCTCTGTAGAACCCACTGACTGTGTGCCAGATAAAAACCGTGGAATATTAAAGGGTTCTCATTAGAACCTCTGGGTGGGTCGTTGTTAGGACCCTTAAAAAGTAGAAACAATGGAAAGACTGACCAAGATGTTTTTATTTTGTTTCTGTCTAAACAGTTTAAATTAAATGTGTTTAATAGAATTATTGTGACGATTAAAGAGATAAATTTGAATTCAGAAGGTTATTGGTTGTATTTTTCTGTTTAATAATTTTTCCTTTCTTGATGTTTTGTGAGCTCATTTTACAGTTTGCACACATCCCAACTTTTGTCTTGTCATGTTTAACCATAGCTGCCTTTGTTTTTTTTTGGAAGTGACAGCTGGTATGTGATTAAACCTAAAGTCTGATTCATTACTGCTTCAATTCTGGTGCCCAACAACATATTTAGTTTGGTTACGTGGCGTGCTATTTTGAGGTGATTCGTATCTGCCTCCAGTTTTTCCTCCATCTTACACTGTGACATAATGATGACATCGGCATTAGAAGGGTCTCACGATCTTTTTGCTCTGTTTTTTGTCTCCACCGACTCCTGAAGGAAATATCAGGCTCTTTATCAGTCTCTAACTGTGTCTGTCGGCTGTTTGCTGCTGAACAGGTGGCATACAGGAGGTTCATAAGAGCTCGTTTCATGAAAATAACTGCTAGAAACACTCAGACTGTGACCCGACAAATGATGTGCTGCAAAACTAGGAGCTAAAAGAGGCTAAAAAGCTCCACAGAGCTGCAGAGACGGTCAGTGGTGTAAGTCTATAGTTTATTGTAGAGGGTATACTGTGATGAACGTGTAACAGGTGATATTAAGGCTACAGAAATGAATTAACTGCCACTTTCACAGCAGAATAAAACATCACCAAAGCATCAACACAGAGATATATGAAGAATATAAACTCCACAGCAGCAAACACACATTTTGAGCTGCAATTACTGACAGAACACACACACACACACACTGGAAGGGGAGGGACTTTGTGTCTTTTCACAATTTTTCTCATGTAAAAAATTAAAGATTTTGACTGTATCTAATTAATTTATTCCCATCAAACAACAACTTCTGTGATGTTTATTTGTTTGTTTGTTTGTTTGTTTGTTTGTTTACTCAGCTGGCTGTTTGTTTGTTCAGTTTATCAGACAGAGACTAGAAGCAGAGACTTTAGATACACTAATGATGACTGCGGCTGATTCCCCCGAGCTGTCAGTTAACTAGGTCCCAGCCGTCCTCATACACAACTAATACACTCCTACAGGGACACCTCTGTGTGTGTGTGTGTGTGTGTGTGTGTGTGTCTACTGTACATCATGTCTGCATGTGTGGACATATACTGTATATGTCCATTCGTGTTGGTTTACCTCGTCTTGTGGATGTAACTCCATGTTTTTGGGTTTGTGTGTTTGGATTGGTGTGTGTGTGTGTGTGTGTGTGTGTTGCCGGTAACTGTCTCTTCATGGCCATCTGTACCTGCAGCTTGGCTTCCATCATTAACCAAACCACAGTGATGTCATCAGGGACCGACAGACACCAGCTGCTTTAACACGCACACACACACACACACACACACACACACACACACACACACGCACACATGCACACATGCAAACAAAAGCACACAAAAACAATGTCAAGTAATAATTAAGTCATGTGATACTCGACTCAACAGCAACCGACAAGCAGTTGTATGATTTTACTGTAAATCCACTGTCGTCCAATGAACAGCGTCTCAGTGTCGAGATGTAACTTTTAACCCTTTCAGATCACATCCTCAGTCATATTTTGTGCATCCGTGTTGTACATAAACAACATGGATGTGCAGCACTGAGTGAAAAAGTTACAGTTTAATATAAAAGACACAGTTCATTATCATTACCAAAGAACGCAGCACTGACCCCTTTCAAAATAAAGGTCTGTTAATGGTTTAATGGTAACCAAAATCCTACTGACGGTCTTTGCTAGATTTAAAAATTTTTGCGATTCCATGATGGGATGGGATGTGCTTACATAAGCTAGAACCAACCAATTTCAACAAATAATATCATGACATTCACCCATCAATTAATCTTCAACTTTTAGCAGTGCAGAGTTAACAGTACGGTACGTTAGTGTGTCCTCCACAATGTTCGCCACCTCAAACCTTGTCTGACTATGTCTGCTATTGGTTGCTACTTGGTTTCCACTATCTACGTAACTGCTTAGGAAACAACAACAACCCCCAAGTTGCAACCTACATGCTGAAAAGTGGCAAATTAGCACCTGGGTCGCAAGATGGTACAAATGTATGCTCGCCTCCCAACGTGCAAATGTTCCACCAAAACAAGTTCCACCTCTGCACTGTTTTGCAGCAGCACCATTGCTGCATCCTGGGATTAGTGCCACGCAAGATGTGATTGGTTTAAAGAAATGCAAACAAGGCAGGGTGGTGTTGTTTTTTTTGTTTTTGTTTTTTTCCCTATGCTAAAATATGACAATTAAAATGGCTGACAGAACTCAAATTTATCCAGATAAAGTCTAACATGCAACCCTGTTATCCAGTTAATGACTATCTTCTGAAAGTCCCAAAATGTCAGTGATTAATTCACATATTTCAGAAAAGGAAATAGAAAGGGTAATGAAGACGGGAGCCTTGAGTGGTTGTCGTCTGGTTTGGCCTTGTCATTTCTCGCTTCTTGACGTTTCAGTCTTCTTCACGTGGTCCTGCTGCCCCTCCTCCCTCAGACTGCTGCAGCCGCTGTGGAGGAGCATCCTCAGTTTAAGGTATCACACACTGTAGAACAAGGTTAGGAATTTCAGATCTCCATAATTTTTTGATAAACACAAAGTCTGGACTCTTCCCATGTGACCAATGACTAAATATGGTACGATACAGATCTGGCTCAAAAACTACAAGAAGTTATATGAAATACTTGGTACCATTTGATTCAAAACAACTTGCATGAAATAAAAGTGATAGAAGAAGATATTTTTGTTTAAAAAAAAGTTCAAACCTAAATCAAATTATTAATCTGAGCCTGAATTATTTTTACTGTAACGTGAACAACATCATGGAGCATTCTCATAGAAAATGATGAGAAAAGAAGAAGAGATGCCCCGGTGGACTCCCAGCTCAACACCAACCTGCTGACGTGTCTGCAGGCAACAATCAGCCGCTCGACTGTGAGACTGTTTATTTAAGCTGTTAACACCCACTTGAACTCTGTCTCAGAGGAAGAGAAACGGCTCTAAACCACAGATCTGAGGAAATCACAGTGACTGAGTCAACAGAGTAAACAGAGCAGCTACTGACAAACAGCTTTTTTTTTTTCACTACAGGAACCTTCAGACCTGAACTTGGAGGAACCAAGCAGAGGTAAACATGTTTACAGCCTGGTAGAAAATTGGTTTTGGTCTCTTTTGCTAATTTCTCTGTTCATGGTGACTGTACGGGGGCTGAGTTTTTATACAACTCACAGATTTTAATAATATTAAGGCTCATAGTCATGCATAGTAAAGGGCGTGGCCACAGGTGGTTAGTTGCTAGGTAGCCGCTTCATTCGGCCACCTCAGCTCCACCCACATTCTCTTTCCCCTTTTTTTGGATTAACCAAGAATTAGCCAAGTCAGGCACTGTCAAGATGGCAACGACCGGAGCCACTTCACAGTGACTCTTCACAAACCTATTAGTGACGTCATGGAGACTATACGTCCATGTTTTATACAATCAATGACCCAGAGTCCGAGGTGACACCTTTAAAAAGTTTGTCTCATCTAATCAACAACCCAAACATCAACCTTTATTTGTATGAATTAAATTTATAAGTCTATGGCAGTTTTACAACTGTATTTTTTCCTGCTTTGCCTCAAGGTTGGGGCGTTGCTGCATACCCAACTTTGGAGGGACATAAAACCCAATGCCCCCTGATACAGTACAGTAATAACAAGTAAATTCAGGTGGAGTAAACTGCCCCAGCTTCCATAATCACTGCTCCTCCTGGTGGACAGACAGACCATTACAACTGGTTTCTACACACGAGTTGGCCCCGTGTTCTCTACATCATCATGGAGGATCTCATTACAGCCAAGAGGTCACAGCAGGGACCCGCCACGGATCAGCCAGGAACTTGCCATGGAGGAACAGAAATTTTGAAGTGGCTGCATCCATAAAAGCATTTATATATCATATATATAAGATCTGCATAATGTAAATACTAAACATTATTAAAAATTAGAAATAACACTTCAAAATAAATGTTCCTCTGTGTTCTCTGAATAGGAAGAATTGACGACAACGTAACCGATGTACGTACATTATGTTATATATGTGAACTTGCATAAATGATCACCACAATCTTTTTCTATACCTTCTGAAGTAGTTGTTGTGATTTTATTTTGAAAGTCTACCTGGACATTACATTTATATAACTCGCATATTGTCACAGTAACACTGAGTTTGGACCCTCCAGCGACCCTCCAAGAGTCAACAGTGATAATAAAATCATCACTTTTTTGCAATCATATGAGGCTGACAAGATGCTACTGAAAATACTGTTGTTATTTTGTTGTTTTTCTGAGCGCTGCTACTTTGTGTAACAAATCAGCTAACAAAACAACTGGTCCCAGTCTGCCCCCCCGCCCCCTCCAAGTAAAATTGGTCTAGAACCACTCCTGGTCCACGTTCCAACTGTAGAAATACTGAACAACAAAAACAAAGTCATTCAGGCGATTGGAAACACCGGAATCCAAACGTAGAATTAACACTTCACGGAAATAAAAATAAACACAAACTCCTGATATAATTTTGAGAATTATTTGTGATTGAAAAACTGTTAAATGTGTGTGTGAGCGTCTGTCAAGTGTGACACGCTGTTGTGTTGTGTGATGTGAACAGTAACATGTCCTGATACTGAAGCTGTTACAGGCTGAGCTGCAGCAGAAAAAAAAACAAGTTGTTGATTGTAATTGGGCCTAAATATGACTCTGAGTGTGACAGCATGTGTGTGTTTGCACATCTGAGCCTGAATTACTACATGTGTGTTAATATGAGTGTGTGTGTGTGTGTGTGTTAATGTGTGTGTGCGTGTGTCTTAGACATTGTGGTTGTGAGTTGTAGACAGTTTTTTTTTCATGTGTGCATCACTTGTGATTCATTTGCAGTTTACTCGCGCTGTGAGAACCGGAGGCGTCGACTTCACTTCCACTCCGGGGCCGAACATGTTGCCGTGACATATTTCACCGCGCAGTCGTGCCAAACACGCCCCGACACACAAGGCGGCCATTGTTTTCCGCGCCGTGTCGTGTTTTCACAGCGACGTTGTTGTTGTTGTTGTTTGATGAAGTTATTTGCAGGACGGCTCCTGTTTAATGTGACATATGCTGCTGAAAGACGTTTGTGTTTCAGACTTCAGGCTGTTGTGTTGCTGCAGACAGAGGACGGCCTGAGGTCATAAATCAGGTGACAGTTTGGTTTGTTGCTCAATAATTCTCCCATCATGACTGAACCTGTGAGCTTAAACAGTTTAACAGACTCCAGAGAATTGTTTTATTCTTTTTGTTACATTTTACATTGTTACATACTATAATAGTATGAGTATGAAAATTTTAATGTAAATATATTTAGTTACACATGTTACACATAATTGACCCTTCCTAAGTCCCGCCCCTTTTTGCCCAGTTGAGCGAGCTTGGCACCCAGCAGAACTTTACCTGGATTGTGTGAGCCTTTTTTGGGATTGTTGCTTTTCTTTAAAAAAATGAATGATTGTTGCAATGCTTTTAGGATTTTTTTTAAAGTGAAATTGCAGGGACAAGTGAAGATTGCAAAAGAAAGTTGCGATTTCTTTTGTATAATTCATTAAAAATCGAAGGCAACTTGTTCCAGGAAGAACAAAACCACAATTTGTTCTGAGTGTTCTAACTAACCTTAGCAAAAAGGATCAGAATTACAAAAAATATAAAAACCTGCTTTAATTGTAAATGAAGAAGTAAAAAAAGAAGTGAATAATAAAACAAAACACTAAGTCGGTCCATTGAGACGTTCACGTACAATAAACGGGGGACTAACATGACTGGTGGAACTCATGGGAAGCTACAGTGATTGGTCAAATTTCCGGAGGCTGGACACAATTGCAAGGTTGCACAGAATTCACAGGGATTGGTTGAATTTGCATGAATCGTTGCGATCGCAACATCACAACTTCCTGGAAGGACTGAAACTTTATTATTTCCTGTACTATGTTAAATCCTTGGGTCCTACATGTTGCAGGGGGACCTGTATGAATAAATGAATATTTTATTTACACGTCTTATGATCCATCCCTCATGGGATTATTTAGACGCATTAACTACAAACAACACATTCTGGCGTGCTAACCCGTCATCACCGAACAGCACAACAGACCATCCAAGCACAGACATAAACATCATTCCAACATAAATATTATCCCTCTCAAATGTTAGTCCAAGAGATATACTACAACAATACAAACACACAAGTGTAGCCCCATAAACACTAAACACATGTAGATTAGGCTAGCTAGTTAGCTAGTGTTTTGCTTACATAGGCTACAGGTAGCGAATAATTGATGTACATTCACAAAACACAAGATAATTAACTAGCTCACAATAATTGGGGAAGCAAATTTTAAAAAAAGGATTCAAAAGTTGATTTTAATGAAATAGAGGAAAACAATTAATTTCGCCAACTTAATTCAACTTTGTTTCACTCTTCATTTCTCCTCTTGTCATCTGGGCTCCACCTGCAGTGGCCCTGCACTCCTTTTGGGGGGGGGTCCACCCCCCAGTTTGGGAACCACTGATATAAAACCTTCATCGTTTTTTTTTTGGAGCCAGAAGTGACCATATTAAAATGACAGGATGGGGTGAGGAGGTGATCGTGGTAGCGACTTGAAAGCATATCCCGCTTTATGGTCTATTTTCCTCTAAATGGGACCATAATTTACAAAATGAGCATCATGCTGTGTTGAAGAAGACTTGAAATAGAAAATGAGACAATAAAATCATTAGGAAAGTGTTTACAGAGGTCGTAAATCAAGTGAGAAGTAGGCTCATTTTTTCATAAGTTTACATACAATCAGACTTCTTTTTGCAGCCAGCGGAGTCGCCTCCTGCTGGTCATGAGAAAGAAGCCAGTGTTTGATTGTCTTCACTTGTAAGACCTGTAAACTCCGTCCATTGTTTACACCATCTATGCTCCTGAGTTATAATTTGGAGCAACAAACTCAGACGTCAGACACAAACATCGATGTTGTGAAAAGGTACTTTGATTATTTCTTGCATGAAAAAGAGGAGAGGAAACTTACCTAACCTTACCGTACATTACCTGGAGATTTGTTTGTAACCTGTCTGATCACCTGACCAATAAGCATTGATTTATGTAGGGATGATACGGATACATCTTTTACAATTTTTAGTAAAGCTAAAATATTCCCACCATCATTTTGGATTCATTACACAACATTTTGATTTTGGATCAATCTCCATCTACAACTTCATTACATCACCTTGTCATCCTTGTTAAAACATCGACCAGTGATTTGGGCTTTCCACCATTTTTGGGGCTACAGCGAATATGCAAAGCTTTGACAGAGGAGACAACACAAATTATCATATTTGCTCAAACTTGCCGAGATGAGGACAGAAATGGAGGTATCAACCACCCCATCCCCGCCTCCAAAGTCTGAAAAGTCAGTTTGACGACTGAGCGAGTGTTGAGCCATCGCAAGCGTGCAGGTAGGTTCAAGCTTGTGGTCGTCACAGCCCCGTGCTCGCAGGACTGCATTTATGCACATATACTCTTCTTCTACATTGTGTTTATTGGTGGATTGCAAACCATTAGGTGCATACTGCCACCTACTGTGTCAGAGTGTGTACATACACATTTGTGTTTGGGCAGTGAACAACATAAGTACTGTGAACGCCGACCGGCTGGGAAGAGGAGGAGGGGGAGGCAACCGTACTCTGGCACGGTACGAATCAATCGTACCGAGTGTGAAAACACCCCGAGGGTGACTTTTTTCATTTGAGTCAGAGGAAAGACACAGCCTGCAGCCTTGGCGAACAGAAATCACGAAGCATCTCCAGCCAGGTCTTGATGGACATCTTGAACAAATTTCCCACAACCAAAACTTTTTTTAGGCCTTTTTAGATTTGAAAGTCTTGTCAGAGGAACTGAATGTTTGACACAGACTTTGAAAACATTCTGCATTATAAGAGAGAAAAGTACAGAGAACATGAGGTGGGTAAGTCCACGTGATTTGAAAAGACTGTGACATTTTCTAGTTGGCATGTGTGTCAAGAAGCTGGTTCATTAGTTGTATGTCTGTGTTGTGTTTCTGTCCAGCACAATTTAACCAACATGTACATGGAATCACAAATTGCTTTTCATTTCAGTAATGCAAAACTACTCTAATGAGTTGCTTTTCTCTGTAGGTAACGCTGCAACAAGTTACTTTTTAATGGCAGTAATCTTGTAATGTAACAAGTTACTTTTAAAAGTAACATTTCCCAGCACCGATCCTGAGGTCTCAACAATTTGTTTGGTGAGTAAAATGTTATCAGAGCGAGAAACGTTTTTATAAAATACAGTTTAAAACCAAAACACAACAGAATTGTCCTTTAACAGTCAGTTGGATGTTTGAGGAGTCGTCACGATGCCAAAGTCAGACGTGGAGTTGGCCGTCACGTTCCACGCTAATGAGTCTCCATATCACCTAATTGTCCGACAAACTGTTCCTTTAATATCCGCCAGTGTGTTTGTAAAGTGTGTGTGCGTGTGTGTTTCCTTAATTTATGCAGGATAATACAAGACGCCTTCTGCTGAGCTGCTTCTTCTTCCCTCCACAATAACACACATCTTCCCTCCTCCTCCTCTTTCTTTCGCTTCAACCTTCTGTTCTCCTCCTCCTCCCTCATTTCCTCTCACTTTTCCTCCCCCCTTCCCCCTCTTCCCCCCCACACTCGTCTCTCCCAGACAACTGTGACTGTTTTAATTCTGACCACTGATTAGCCCGAATCAATTAAGTCCTCCACGCTGTGTCCAACAGCAGAGCAGCATGGGGTATTTAGAGTATTTAGGCTCCCATTCATCAGGCCCCAGCCTCTTAATCACCCTTTAATTACAGACTACGACTCTGGGAGCTCAAGTGGGACATTAGGCACGGCTGCTTTCTCTGCCGGGGTTTGAAACGAGCTTTGGAGTGGGACGCGGGAACGAATCAGGCGGTTGATCTCGCGGCCTCGGTGGCGTCCTGTTGGCTGATTGCTCATAAAATCTCACCGTGTGTTGACCAGGGCGCAGCAGCGGGACTCAGGAGTCAGTACGGTTCTTTTCAATCGTTTTGGCTCATTTAACTTTGAGTGCAACTGTTTCATGGAACATCACAACCTTATTGCATTTTTGCAAAAGGTAGTTACTCACCCAAAACATGAACAACTATGTTTTTCACAGCAGATTGGAATTGACAAAAGCAACTTGTACACATTTTAACATGTATTCAGAAGAGTAAGTAATTCTCAAGAATGAGAACAACTGTAACTGTAACTGCAGCTGTCAACAGAGACGTTTAGATTCATATAAAAATAGTTGTAATGCACCTTTATAAATACTAAAGAGGAAGGAATGGATTGAAACTAGTGGAAAATGGAATTGGCTGAAATAACCTCCCCCAACAGATCTTAATTTAACACTTCCTGCACAGATGTTTCAAATTAAAAGCCTTCCTAAAAGGGTTGCTTTTGTGGGCTTTTAAAGAGCGACTCCATCGCCATTTTTTTCTGGGTTTTTCAAATGGAAACGCCCACTCAGCTGTTAGACAAAGCTGTGACGCAGGTTCCAGTGCTGATGCCCTCCCTATGCTTCACTCCGCTCTCCTCCTCTCTCCACACATGAAAGAAGTCTGATCCTCTCGTAGCATCGGCCGGGAGATGTGTTCGAGCGGCGACGCTACAACTTTCATAACCTCTTAGCTTTTATAAACTCACAAAAATGTCAAGACAGAAACCGTTCTTACATCAGCTGTTTGTTTTAAACCGTACACCTTCTGAATTGAAGTTCCTCTCTTCTACCAAACCAGGACGAGCTTTTCTGTAAAACACACTTCAAACTCAACACAAACAAAATAAAACTCTTTGCTCTGTTCAACAGTCATCAGCTCCGGTTTGGTTGAAAATAAATCCTTAAATATTGTGACTCCCCCGCTGCCTCTCTGATGCCCGACCTCCCTGTCGCTTCTCTCCGCTTCACCCTTCTCCGGTCCCGGTCTGCCGGGTTCGTCCCCAAAGTCAGAGTCCTGATTGGAACTTAGATTTAAATACACCACACTTAAACTCATTTCCACTCTTGGTCCCAATTCAGAAAGTTGCATTGCAGCTATTTGTTACATAGCAAGAAGATTACAGAACTCAAGTAACCATGTTTCTATTGAGAAACATTTTGGCTTAACAAAATCATTCTTTCAGCAGCCAAAAAGGGGCCTACTAATATTTCCCTATATTTTTTTTTTTTTTTGCCATAATTGCCTAATGAGGCAGGATGAGGCAGACATAATGTTTCAGTCAGAGATTAGTTCATTTATCAGGTGAACAACAAAGCAAAGGCTTGACCTGCCCTACTCCGCCTCTGATTGGCTACCAACAAAATCAGAGTAGGGCAAGTAATGCCTTCGCCATCCTAGGAAAATAATTGGCTTGTAGCACACCACTGAATGATGCACATCAGGGGCATGTGCAACGCCGACCGAAAAATAAGTGGATCAACTACCAGTGTGCAACAGCAACTGTGTTTGAGAGAAATATAATATTGCGAACAGCTTTTATCTCGAGGCTGTGTGATCCTCCACTCCTCCATAAATAAAACTCTATTTTTATTCCACGAAGGGAAGCGGAGGGCCCCATGCCTGTGTTTGCCTTAGGCCCCAGAATGACAAACTCTGCCCCTGATTCAAACGTCCCTGATTCTGTCATCAGAGTGCTGAATCAGGTGTAATATTGGTTAAAAAGAAACTTCTGCAGTCTGTCTGTGCCACGATGAATTCCTCAAATATCTGTATTTAAACTGAATGAAACTTGTGAGGAGGAAGTTAAACTCTCCTTGCAGCTATCAGCGTTACTAATCCTTTTTGTGCCTCTCTTGTTCTGCTGTTCAAAGCGACGGCAGGGATAACATCACTTCATTGACAACCAGCGGTCCCGGTTTGTCAATTAGACCTTGTAGTCGTGGCTAATCTCCTGCAGGCCTGCTCGGGGTTTTCACTCGTCTGAACGGAGAGAAAAGCAGAGCGCTTTAATGCCGTCTAATGACGTTATGGGAGGAATAGCCCCATGCCGCTGGGAACCTGATAATCCCACTTTGTTCCTTTTGGATTTGCTCAAAAAAAGAAACCTCCTCCCCCCCTCCTGGTTGCTGATCCCCTTCGTGTTGCGCCGACACAATGGGGCCCCCGCCGTCGGGCCCCGTCCACCTCTTATTCTCTAAACACCTCTCTCATTTGTCGGGCCGCGGCCGGGGGCGCGCACCGCATTATTTGCTCCTCAATTAGCAGAAAAGGCTTGTGTTGATCACTTCCTCTGCGGAGGTGAGCGAACATTCCTCGAGGCTGCGTTCACGCGGGTCATTAGGGAGGTTATCGCCGGACGAGAACGGCGACAGGAGGAGAAACCAACGCGAGGTGGAAATAAGACTCCTCCCGCCCGAACCTGCAGAAAGCCCCGATGAGGGTTTCATGTCACGTCTGTTTGGCGGTGGGACGCAGGCCGACAGTTGCCGGCCCTCCAGAGCTCCTCCCTCCCCTTTCAGCCTCATTATGGCGTCTCCTGTTCAGGGAGGAGGAGAGAGGGGGGGAGGCTTTGATGAACCTGTCCTCCCATTTCCGCTGGATTCTCTGAGACTAAACTCTGCCAAATCTTTCAATCCAGGAGCCCCACCTCCCCCTACTCCCCCACCCCCTTCCCCCCTCTGTGGTGTCAAAGAGCAGAGGATGATGGGTGAGGACCGCTGGGAGGAAAGGTGAGAGCCGAGACCAGGATCAGGGACTGACGGTGGTTTGAATAAAATCTGACACTAACAAAGAAAATCATCAATAAAAATGAGGAAAACTTAAAGGGTCAGTCCAACCAGTTAACATCAAAAACATACAGTCTGTTCTCATTTACCTGTGAGCAGATCAGTGGAACAAAAAAAGGTGCCAATGCTCTAAATTTGGGGCACAAAGATTCCTTAATTGTGAGTAACAAATGACTCAATCAGAACAGTAATTTGTCAACACAACAATCAAAACCTGCACCCCTGATACACATATTATTCCTCACACAGCTGCACATTTTTACCTCCTTTCACAGCATATTAGATAACAGATGCCAGGTGACACAACAAAATCATTGATTTGTTTGTATTTTAGAAATCTGACCTTATCAAATCTTTTCACTTGATGCGACAAAATATAATGTTCAAAGTCTTCCAGGTTATGTCCTTTTTCACGTAACAACATTCATGGTTCTGGCTTCACAAATGTGAAGATTTGCTGCTTCTCCTTTTAATTCTTTTCATTATTGTAATGTTTTTGTAATGATGTCGAGGTTTGTCTGTCTCAAATTTAAATCGGTGATATATTATATTATTTATCACCCTAACAGAGCATTCACATTTTAGCACATTTTATTTTGAAGGTGTGGGAAGTGGATCCTCCATGGAGTCAAAAAAAGGGTCATTAATATTTTGATCTTGTGAAACGATGTTCATGTGTACTTTCACTGCCTGTAGTTGTAGATCACCTTTTGTGTGCATGTGAAAAAAAATGCACGCGCTCATACAAATTTGTGAATGTGTGATGAAGTTTTGTAGCTGTAGAAATATTTTTTTCTGCACACAGTTGTATTTCAGCAGCTGCAAAACTTAATTACACCTTCACAAATTTGGATAAGTGCATCTATTTTTCTTCACATGCACACGAAAGGTGATACACAACTGCAGGCTGTGAAATCACATGTGAACATCGTTTCACAAGCTCAGAATATTAATGATCCTTTTTTTGTCATATTCCTGCCATAATCCTGAGAACATCAACAAATTTTCAAACAGATCAGATCAGCTGATGCACATCTGTGGGTGACCACCCAAGGAGGAGAACAGCCACAAGAGCCGTACCACCGCACAACAGCTGGGTGTGAAGGCTGCGGTCAGGAAGATGAGACGGATAAAATGGGACTAAAGCTGGTCAAACAACAAGAAACCAGAGACTGTTGTGTCCACAGAGACAGACCGACCTGCTCCACAGCGTCCTGGATCAGCTGCTGCACCTGAGGGGCGGATCACACTCCGATCTGACTGGACGCAACATGAAAACCTCCAGCAGGACGAGCGGAGGAGGACTCTGTGTTTACATCCATGATGCTTCATGCTAAACACACAGTATTGATGGACAGTGTTTCCCACATGTTGAACTTTTTATGTGAAGATGTTGACCATATGATCACCATCTTGTTGCTGGTGTTTTACAAATTTTAAAAAAAGTATCACAGAATGAAATCCTGTGTGTGTGTGTGTGTATTTATTTTGTTTTGCATTCTCACACTTTTCTATTTAGAATTTAATTAATCATCATGTTGTTTGAAGGAACTACAACTTTATTCATTGCACAACCCTGTCTTAATAATAAATGTGCCTAAATCCCTGAATTTTGATGTGTTTTCTTCTATTTTTATATTTGTCAGAGCAGAGCTGAACCGTGATCATGTGATCCTCTCGGCTCTCAGCGGGGTTGGTTGGATGAGCAGTTTTCTTCTTCTTCTCTTTAGAGACTCTTTTGTCTCTGCGTGTCGAGGACAGGGTGACTCCTCTGCCCGCCCCCCCTCCTCTCCAGGCTGCACCCTCGGGTGCCAAGAAAAACTCAGAGAAGAGAAAGACAGATGGCCGCTCGCTTTAAAATCAGTCCTCGGCGGCTCGAGACGCCGTCGTGGAGCGTCCGCGGTCCTGCCGGAGTCACGGGAAGCAGATGCACGTGCATATGCTTTTCCCTCAAATGATCCCGTGTTTGGTGGAGAAGAAGAGGGACACGGAGCGGGGCGGTCGGTTCTGATCCCCGAGGTCTGCCCACTCTGATCTGTGTGTTTGTTCAGATGATACGAGACTGCAGAGGTGAGGAGTGTGGTACAAGTACACTCCAGTACAAGTGCACCGTTGTTCTGGATTGTGTTGAAACAGACATTTGTGACTGTTGGTGTGTAAAGTGCATGGGTGGAAGAAGTAATTAGGATCTTGTACTTGATGATCACATGAATTTTGTAAATAGTGTCAAGGTTCTTGATGAATCAGCAAGTAGAACTTTGTGAGGAATCATTAGTAAAAGTAAAAACCTGAAAGACACGAGTTTTCAAACATATTCAAAACTGTTTCAAGCCTGTGTGTCCTGTGTTAGACGACTCTGACAGGGTTCAGGGCTTTCGAAATATGTCTATGCGTGGATCCATGCAAAACGCTGCCATAAGATACTTCCTGGGTGTGCACAAATATGCACCAAAGTGAGTTTTAGTGGAGGACACGGGCTGGGAAAACCATGTGAAGCTCAATGAGCTGTTTGGCCGATATAGAAAATGATAACAATAAATACTTTGTTCAGTAATTTAACATCAGGTATTGATCTTGTGAGGAAGATAGATGAAGACTTGTTACCGCTTGTTACCGGGAGAAAGCCTGGGAGATGATGAAAAAAGCTCTTTATTAGGATTAATTGTAAGTTTGTAATTGTTATTTTAAATTTATTTCAAATGTTTTCTTCTTTCCTTCTTTTATTTACTTTTTTGCTCCTATATATATCTTACTGGAAGATGTATGTTTTGTTAGATGGTGGTGTCTTCTAGTCCCATGTGTGATGGGCCAGATGTTTGTCATGACACAGAAATAAAAATAAACTGAGTAATTAGTACCACAGTGTAGAAATACTCACATGTCTTATATGTATGTAAATACTGAATTTGTTTTGATGTACCAATATTTATAAGTTTGTGAGCATTTTATAGCTTTGTTTAGCCTGTTGTTAGTGTGTGCAGCCAGTTTATTTTAGTTTGTGTTGTTTAGCATTAGCCTCGCAAGCTAAATTAGGAAAAAGACAATATTAATATAATATAATAATATAATTAGATTGGCTAGTACAAGTCTTTTTTTGCAGTAAATTGAAAAGCAGAGAAAATAAAGTTAAGCATCTGTTTACTTTTTAAATTCTCCATCATTTTATATCATCAGCATTAACCTGACTCAGCATCACACGTGAATATAAAAGACAAACAAACAACAAAAAACGAATTGCCTGATTTGACCAATAGAAACACCGATAAGATTTTCCAGTGTGCATACTTACTGCTCAGGTTATGAGCAACAGTTTCTTGAGAAACTTCATCCGCATTTAATAAAATCAGAGCAGAAACAGAAACTTTCTCATCAGAACCTCTAAAGACATCAAACCTGTGACCTCCCGGTGACATGACGGTGTGTGTCATCATCACGAGCCATCATCATCCTGTGCTAATTACTGCAGTAACAGACGGTCGGCTCTCCCACACCCATCAGACACAACCAGCTCACTGGCAGCAACATGTCACAGGATAATAATACATTTGGAAAGATTTCACAGTTTGTCTCCGAGTGTCCTGATTCTCTGAGTTTAAACTGGCAGTCAGACGCCGTCAGTGTCTTTACTGCGTGTGTTTCATCCAGTGAAGTCATCAGAACTGCTGCTCCTTCAACAACTTATATCATGGAGGATCACCCTGAAGGGCACTTCAGCCTGGTGTTTTCCACTGAAAGAGTAACTCACAGAGCATTTTATCATGTTTTGTCTACTGGACGGGCATTTTATCATGTTGTTTTGAACACTGGAACACTATAGATATTTTATCATATTTTATCAATCATAGAAGCATCCAAGATGACACTTTTGCAGTGTTTATTGGAGGGGGGTTGTGCACCGAGGACAACATTTAGATCTGAGCAGTAACGTCTGTTAAAAGAACGTTTGGACGCCGTGTTATTACTATTATTCTTATTGTGCAGAGCTCCGGAGTTGCACTACTGTTTTTCAAGGCTAGCTGCTAGCACTTTTTAGCGAGAGTAGCTTAACCACTGCATTCTGCATGGATATTTCTTACTTTAAAAGATTTTAAACACCATCGTATGAGGTTATAGAACAATGAATATACCTAAAATGAATATCAAAAACTTATATATTAACTTATTTATTCAATATTAATTCCAAAAAAATAGACACATAAAGCACATTAGAATAATGATAATAATAGCATACTTTAAAGTTTGTCTGATTTGCACCTTATTTAGTAAACTCCATGTCAGATGGACCTCAAACTCAAAAGGAGCTTTGTTGCATATTAATTCGATCAATAATCCCTGTCAACCCTTCACTGAACTTCATCAGTATTTTGACTAAGCGGGTAAGATGATCACAGGCAAAGTATTTTTGCATCAGTGTGGGGCAAAGAAAATACTTAAAACAAATTACAGTCGTCTGAAACATTAGATTTAGTCACTTCTGACTCATACGCGACTGATAAAGTGAACAGAAAGTACAAAACGTCTGAATAAAACCATTTTGATGATGCAAGGTGTAAAGTTAACAGCAACATGTTCCGCATGTTGACAATCCTGATCGATGATGCTTGAGTGCTGACAGAAAGTTAACGGGGCGATGCTGCAGTCTTGCCAGCTTGCAAACAATCACAGTCAAACTGTTGCAGCTCTCAACCCCTTCGATAGCTCAGTTGGTAGAGCGGAGGACTGTAGAGCGCTAACAAAAGACATCCTTAGGTCACTGGTTCAAATCCGGCTCGAAGGAGGTGACTTTTGGGGGCGGCAGTAGCTCAGCCTGTAAGGCCTGGGCATGGGAACCGAAGGGTCGCCAGTTTAAGTCCCACACGGACCAAAGTACGGAGAGTGGACTGGTTGGAGAGGTGCCACTTCACCTTGTGGGCACTGCTGAGGTGCCCTTGAGTAAGGCACTGAAACGTTAACCGCTCTGGCGTCTGACTACATGTATGTGTGCAGCCCCCTCGCTCTGACACCTCTCTCAGGTGCATGTCTCTAGGTCCTGTTTGTGCATGTGTGTGCATTTCTGGCCTGTGTATGTATGTACAAAATAACAACAGAGTGAAAAGAATGTAAATTCTTCGTCTCTGTTCAAAATACTCCCACGCTTTAGATGATCACGGCGATCTTGCTCTCTGCAGCTTGTTCTCCGGGTGACTCCGTGCTCTGACCGGCCGCAGCAGTTCATAGCGACGTGTCGATGCACGTGATGCAAATCAACAAATTTTTGTAATCAATGATAACGGCACGGCAGCCCTAGTTTGTTGCGTTGTATAAGTCTATGATGTGTGAACACATGGACACCCACCCCTCCCTTCATACTCCACCCCGGGCTCTACCCCTGAAGTTCATGGCAATGAAATGGAAACGGCCGTAGAAACTAAAGCAGCAGTAAAGCCAAGTATAAAGTATAAAGTATAGCCAAGTTGTGAGTTAGCACACTGCTAAGCTGCAAAGACAACTGTACCCACAACTCGACTGCTATTATAAATAGATAACATCACAACAACAGTACATTTTGGCAGATTAGACAATATGATGAATGCTCAACAGCTGTTACTGTTTTGTGAAGCACCACAAAGCTAATGTTGCTCACCTGTCCAGCAGAAAGACGCCGACCTCCACGTCCGTTTTCAGACCTTTCAATTCACGGAGTTCCCTCCACCGTCGGAAGGCCACACTGATGTTGACCCGGGTCTTCGCCCTTTCATGGTCGTAGCCCTTCTTTTTTAATTTATGCTCCTCCGACCGTTTTCTCTTGGGCTGTTATCTGCACCTGATATACCGTGTCTCTCTCTTACTCTAACTGCGCACGCTACACGACCTACTACTCCCCCTCCCCCCTATGTCTGACCTGTGCACGAGTATGAACCGGCCCCCCGGGCGTGAGGGGGTGGACCCATGTTCTGGTGGCTCGGTCCGAGCCGCAGATTTACCTGCAGAAATTCAGAGCCCAGGCTGTGTATTGAAACCAGATTTTTTTCAGCATGCTCTCAGAAGTGACAGCTTGCGGACAGTGAGGAGAAATACGGTGATTTTGACAAAAAGTGCGTCGGATTATGATCGCTAACTATACCTTTAAAATGCAAGTTTTGCTAAGTTAATGCCTTGTGACCACACTAAGACTGCTGGTGCTGTTTCACTTTTATACTCTGGGTTTGCGCTTCAGTCTGGCCTGGCAAAAACAGAGACTTTTGGAAACAGTGACACGGACTCCCACTTCCTGATGCCGTCTACCAGTCACAACACATCATCCCCGGAGGCTGGCTGCGGCTGAATCACTTCAACTTTAATGTTCTTCAAGTTCATGTCCCTGTCTCTGGATGTCGAGTTTGTAACTGATCTTCAACTGACTTTTAATCTGAGCTTTGTTATCGGCTGAGTCAGCAGCCTGCGAGTGTTACATCAAACATTACTGTTAATGGTGTTTTACTGAGAAAAGAGACGTTCATCCAGTTTGTGTTGAAGGTGAAAAACTGACCAACAACCAGTTGACAGCCCCAGTGTGGACACACGACACGGCTAACAGAGCTAATGGAGCTAACAGCTACTAGCATGGTTGTATTACTTACAAGTAATGAAGTACGACTCCAGGAGACCACGACTTCATCTGGCCTATCCCGACAAGTTCTTTCACACATACAGTATAGGTCTTGTCTGCTGTTTGTTTGTTCAGCCACAAACACAAACAGACATCAAAAATACGATGATTGAAAAGACAGAGACAGTGAATAACATCATCCAGGAGGATTATGAGAACAGCAGTCACAATGTCATCATTGTCCTGTTATCCAACTGCGTCCTTTTTATACCAGCGTGTGCATGCCAAGTGTACGTGGATGCTCATGTCGTGTGTGTTTTCAGGCGAGGAGGGATATTAATCATGAAACGTTGCTAAAACGCCCGTCTGGATGGATGGAGATGGTTTGAAACAAGAATTTCATTGCCAACGACTGCTTCACTGTGATTTCTGTGATTATAAAAAACAAAGAACTTGAACTTTTTTTGCCAAAGTCCAGTCCAGTTTTAATATATTAATTGAAGAGAATGACCCTTACAACACTCTCTCAGCTAACTGTTGAAACCCAAAGAGACGACGACCTCAGTGTCCTACATCGAAGCTGCAGCTCCGTTTACACTTTGCGGCTTCAGCTGATGGATCAGTGATGTGTTTTATTTCTGGTGTCATGAGAATTTGTGGCCCTGAAGTTTTTGAAACTTTTCTCTGTAAATAAACTATAATTCAGTTCATCCCTCTGTTTTTCTTTCTTCTCTTCCTGTGTCTCTTTTCTTTTCTTTAACTCGCTCCTTCTCTTTCTCCTCTCAAACACCTGCAGCGCCTCAGGGCCAATCTGTCGTCCACCGCTAACTCCAAACACACCGGCCTGTCTCACACACACACACACACACACACACACACACACACGCATTCAGCAGCAGGAAATGAAGAAGTGTGACACCTCGAGTGTTTTTCTGAAGGTCAAAACATCTTAAAAGATTCTTCTCCGTCCCTCGAGGAATCATCATCAACAGGTAAAGTTTCCCCAGTTCTTACATTTCAATCCTGTCATCTACCTTATACATATTTATGCTACTAATATTTGTTTTGCTTAATTCTTTTTAGGAGAAAGCATAACTCAGTGCTTTGCATTTTTATTTTTATAAAAGAAAAAAGATGCGAGGCACTCTTCTGTGTTAGTTTAAAATGCTTTTATTCAGATGGTTATTTCATAGTAAAATTCTAAAAACACTGACAACTCATGTTAATGTGTATTTTCAGACGTATTTTCATTAAAGATTAAAGCCCCCTGCAGTAGCTCTAATGACCCCATGTTGAGCCCTTTTTCTTCTTTTTTCTTTTTGTTTTTTCTTTTCTCTTCCACGTTTCTTCAGTCGCCCAAAACACTGACTCTTGATACAGCCTTCCATGTGTTTTTGAACGTGTTGCAGCCACCAACAGTTATCAATATATGCTCGGAGGTAGAGAGGAACACAAGGTGCTTGCAATCTACAAACACGCCACTAGATGCCACTAAATCCTACAGACTGATCCTTTAAAGGAAAAAAATCTGTAATATATTGACTGTAATAAATCATAAAATGACCTTAATATGTCATCAGAGATTAAGGAAACATGTTAAGTTGAAATACTTGGGTCCCCCTTTGACATTTCTATTCCAGGCTCGTTTCACGTTAAACAGAGTTTAAATTAATGCAGAATGTTTGCTGAATGAATGTGTGTCTGTTTATGAGTGGTAAGGAATCATTAATAATTTTGAAGAAGCCATAGATGTTTATAACAGTTGAATTAAAAAATATGCTTATGGAGTCTGGCAGGCAGTCACAACTTCATTGAGGACTCTTCATCACCTGTTATTGTCAGTTTACAGTGTTGAGCTCCTGCAGCCTGCCTGAGTCCTGTTGACCAGTGGAATACAGATTCTGACAGACTGTATATGCAACAACCAGACATTTTGGTGATTTTGGTGAAACGTTTAATTCAACATTTGCAGCTTGATAACTTGACGGGGGGAGTCCGATAATTCTGTTGCCAAAATGTGCTCGCAGCTTTTCGATGACGTCGGTTGGACTGCTGTACTAAATTCTGCACGTGCAATTGCTAAATTTAAGTTACGTTAAAAAAAAATGTTAGCTGGAAGTTGCTCTTTAAATTCCTCCCCTCTCAAACAAATGTAGAGTACAGTCACAGTGGAGGGCTGGATTTATTATAAATGTTGTGATTTTGAATGAGCTTTTCTTGCTTTTTATGTAGAGGTATCTACTGTACATGTAGATGTAGGGTGGGACAATGAGTTAGCTTTGGGGTCCGCAGCTGAAAAACAAAACCTGTTGCAGAAATTTTGTGTACGCTACACATTTTTACAAGTGGAGAATGTAAGAATCACTTTAAGACTACAACAATGATGAATTAAAAAATAAGATGTTAAAAAAAGAACTGGAGAGGAGCGAGAGAGCTGCGTGCAGCTGCACAGCTGAGTGAGCAGGGTTTAAAAGTGTACATTTTCCTAAACTGATAGTTGAAAATGCTAATAATTGATTAATCATCATCATCATCATCATTAATAATTATTAAGATACAAAAATCATGTATTTTTCTCATTTTATTTTTTTCTTGTTTTCTTCTCACTGTTTTCCCTTAATTCAAGTTTAAATTTAAATTTCCTTTTTCAACAAAGGGTTCCACCACACAAAATAATGTCAAATGAGGAACAGTCACTTCCAAGGATGTGCATCTACGAATGAAATATAAAAATTAATTAATGGAGGAATTAATAAACAATAATCAGTCTTTTTAAGCCATTTTTGAATGAAAACACAAAGATTGAAAATTTGTGATCTTTACTGACACCTGATCAAATCTGATCACTGAATCGAGAAGCAAACTGACAGATGATTGAATAAATAAGTAAATAAATAAACAACGCAGCCTGTAGTTTGTGTGTGTGTGTACATCCGTCCCCTGGTGATGTTGGTGGGAACCGAACTCTGCCCAGTTACCCACAACCCCCCACTCGCCATCTCCATCAGCACCACCCTTCCACCATCCTCCTCCTCCTCCTCCTCCTCCTCCTCTTCATCCTCGCCTTGTTTAGCTTTGACACCTCAGCTGTTCAGCAGGCTGCTGAGAGTAAGGTGTGGGGTGAGGAGGGGAGGGGGAGGAGAGGGGGAGAGTTGATAATGAAGGTAGCATGTTGTTGTCACCACACACTGTTGCTCAGGGCCTTCCGTACGTACATGTTACTGCGTGCGTGTGTGTGTGTGTGTGTGCGCGCGCTCCCCCCCCCAACATGGACTCCATTTACCCCCCAATCACATCCTCCAAACACACAAAAATAGTGTGACAAAAATCCACACACAGACACACACACACAGACACACACACACACACGGTGAGTCAGGTATTTCCACCGTCACGGCTCCATCATCACACACACCCTGATCAGTTACGGTTCGGTGCAGGTGATGATTTATCAGTTTATGATGTAATAAAACAAACAGTGTTTCACTGTCAGGTGGAGGATTCATTGGTGCCACTGAACATGTACTTTATGTCTGCCATGTTTGAATTATTTCAACTTTGTTGTTGAGAAATCATGTTTTTTTTTCTCACAATTTTCTGTCAGTTTGGTGGATGAGTCTAAGTACTACAATACCCATGAGCCTTAGCTGCTGTTGCAAGCATTGACGCCATGGCTGCCATTTTCCTCTGATCATCCCTTCCTGTTTGGGTTTTTCTTAGTCACTCCCTGTTTTATTTTGGCATGTTGTCCCTTGTGTGTCAGACTTCCTGTCTGTTTGTCTGTTTTCCCGCTCTTTTTGAACACTGATTATTTTCACCTGTTCCTGATTACCCTCACCTGTGTATTTAAACCTGTGTCTTTAGCTCCTTAGTTGCTAGTTTGTCGAGGACATAAAATACAACTAACAAGCACTGAACTTCACAATAAAAGAGAACTGACTCCTTCATGTCGGACTTAAAGGCATTTAACAATATGGCCTTCGTGTACTAGAACATAGAACTTCCTGTCATCCCTCATTTAAAACACAACAGCTCTGTGTGTGTGTGTGTCTGTGTGCGTGTGTGTTAGTGTGAGTGTGTGTGTGTGTGTGTGTGTGTTGATTAAAGGTCTTCAATCATGCTGAGAAATGGGAATCATCTGAGGACGGATGCTTCCTCCGGCTGCTTTACGTGTGTGTGTGTGTGTGTGTGTGTGTGTGTGCGTGTGTGTGTGTGTGTGTGTGTGTGTTTGCCTGGGGCTGTGAGTTTGTTCTACAGGTGTAAGGATGTATTCTGGAGGTGTTGGCGCTGGTGGTGGTGGTGGGGGTGATACATGTGTGTGTTTGTTTCAGGAAGTATAGCCTATTAGTGTGTGTCGTGTGTTTTTGCACATTTCATCTGTGGATGTGTGTGTGTGTGTGTGTGTGTGTGTCAATGTGTCACACTGCTGCCATCAGCAGCTGAGGTAGCAGCTTCCCCACAGAGACCAGAGCAAGGCATCAACACTGTTGGTCCAAGTCCCAGTGGGGTCACCTCGCTCGTAGATGTGTTAAAGGAACAGTTTGGGGTTTTTGAAGTGGGATTATATGAGGCACTTAAAGGCATAGTTAGCGATCTTAATCCTATGCACATTTAGTCAAAATCACCATATTTCTCCTCACTATCCACAAGCTGTCACCTCTGAGAGCATGCTGGAAAAAAAAAACCCGGTTTCAATACACAGCCTAGGCTCTGAATTTCAGCAGGTAAATATGTGTCTCGGGCCGAGACACCAAAACATTGGTCCACCCCCTCACGCCCAGGGGCCGGTTCATACTCGTGCACAGATCAGACACAGGGGGGAGGGGGAGGAGTAGGTTGCGTAGCGTGCGCAGTTGGAGTAAGAGAGAGACACGGTATATCAGGTGCAGCCCAAGAGAAAACGGGTGGAGGAGCATAAATTTAAAAAAAAAAAACACGGAATAAAACGGATTAAAAACGTATGGCGGAGGTCGCCGTCTTTCTGCTGGACAGGTGAGCAACATTATCTTTGCGGTGCTTCACATAACAGTAACGCATTCATCATATCGTCTAATCTGCCTAAATGTACTGTTGTTGTGATGTTATCTATTTATAATAGCAGTCAAGTTGTGGGTACAGTTGTCTGACGGGTCACCTAACCTTAGCTTTGCAGCTTAGCAGTGTGCTAACTCACAACTCGGCTTCAGCTGCTTTACTGCTGCTTTAGTTTCTACGGTCGTTTCCATGATAATGCGCGTCCATGAACTTCGGGGGTAGAGCTCGGGGTGGAGTATGAAGGGAGGGGTGGGTCTGTATTCGTTTACCTTTCAAATATCAACAACCTCTCTACTCGTTTTCTCCCACATCGCTAACTACACCTTTAACTGTAGTCAGTGTGTAGACCCCTTTTCTGTTGGTAAACATGATGTTTTCTTGTGGACGGATCTTAGGTGGAGGCTAAACAATTACCTAAAACTAGCTAGCAAGTTATCCTTAGTCAGTGTATTATTCTACAGTAGATGGAGATCGACACGCCCTCAGTTCGGAGGAGCAGCAGCAGCACCGGTGTAGGAAGCTCAGCAAAGTACTTTATAATATTTTTACCACTTTTCTTAGCTGTCAGACAGCCTTTTCTGTCAGAAAACAGCCAAATATCTCTCTCTCCAAAGCAACCAGACTTGTTTGACGAAAACAGCATTTTTACCCTGCAGAACACAGGAGTTGTTGGTCTACCACTGCCTCGATCTGTTAGTTCGTCCGCCTATTAACCGCTTGACATGACATGCTGAAACTGAGGTACCAATTTTAGTACCAAACAATACTTGTGCTTGATACCTTACTTTGACAAATATAAACATGTTTCTCCACAAACCCACTTTTTAATCTAACAAAGGAAACTTGTGTGACTCGAACAAACTAACCGATCGAGGCAGCGGTAGACCAACAACTCCAGTGTTCTGTGAGTACCCCAAAAAACTATTTAATTACAGTAATTTGAGTATTTGTAATGAGTTACCTCCACCCCTGCTCAAAACCTAAAGCCTTTTTTGGGGATTTGTTCCTCTACTACAGCCACCCACAGGTGGGTCATAGGAGATTTTATTTGGGTTCCCAAATAAATAAAATACTACGGAGGAGATTCTGAAAATTTAAGATTTATATCTGCAGCACACCTTGTATAAAGCATTTGAAATGTGTGAGTTTTCCTGATGAGAGGGAAAAAACAAGAGCCTGTTTATTGTGCCTATGAAGTAAGCTTAAATGTCCTATACTGTTTTTCTGATGAGAGGAAATAAAAATGATTAGATGACCTGTTAACTCAGCCTAAATGCATTTATTTCTCATTTCTTAAGTTTAAACATGTGTTGACATTGTCAATAAAGTGTGAAGGTGATGTGGAAGTGGCAGTAAAAATGGTCAGAAATGTTCATTTATGCATAAATGAACTCTTGCCAAAATGTATTTATTTGTTGGCTTATTGTGATTTGGGTCACGATGGTAAGACGATATCTAGTCTCATATCATGATATCAATATAATATCAATACATTGGCCAGCCAGGAACTGTCCCTATCAGCCATGAAATCATCCTTCCCTGTTCTGAAAACCACAGACATTTGTACATTTTCATTCTGACAGAATAACTAATTTCCTCAAAGATAAAGCTTCAGTTAAAGATTCAGCGTAATCTTTGCAGCTCTGTTCTCTCACAGGTCCAACAAAGTCCATTATATTTGGCGGATAGTGTTTTTATCACAACACAAATGCAGAGCAGCGAGATCATATTTTGTGTAGTCAAAGTGCTAATGTAATGTGTTGCACCCATGTCCTCCCAGCCACAGGCTATCTGTTAAAACTGCTCTGATCCAACATGAAGACAGTGCTGCATTAGTAAACACTGATTCATATGTTCATAAGTTGAGATGACAAATCATATTAATATCCCTCCTTCCAAATAAAAAAAACTTGCTAATGATAGCAAACAGGCCCGTGCTTGGCTGCAGATCTGCAGCCGTTTGCCACCAGTGTTTCTCATCGTACTATTTGCACCATCTCTCTCTGAAAGTGAGAAGTTGATTGGCTGTCAACAACTTTCCACATTTCTCTCTTTTTTTTCTGCATCCACACTGTTCTCCTGCAGCCTAATTAACACTAAATGTGCCACCGGGCAAATGCAGAACGCATGGCAATATTTGATTACATGAACAATAAATTACCGTCAACAACACACTGGTGAAACACATTGGAAAATAGTGACAATGATAATTATGTACAGTTAAAACCACGGTGTCAGAGGGGGCGGCGAGGACAGGTAGAGCTATAACGCCGCGCTCGCTGTTATCATAATCACCGTTAACGAGGAATCGGTACGGCTCTGCCAGGTCGCCCACTGGCCAATTATACATGCGTGTCAACAACACCTGAGGAGATGCTACAGACGAGATAATGAGCCGCAGGACGAGCTAACACTTTATTAAACTGCATTAACCTGTGCAGTCAGATATGAAAGCCCATTAACTACACTTAGTGCACAGGAAAGGATAGTAAGTGGAGATAAGATGACGGATTAAATGAATTTAACACAGTTAAATGGTGTTTCTACTGCATTAATATTTTTATTAAGCTGAACACAGAACTGTTGTTGACTTGCAGTATGTTTCCTTGTGTTAATACAACTGAATACAGTGAAATATGGTTAACAGAAAAGTAAATGATGAGATAAACTAAAGGCTTTAGGTGTCAGATAGTTCTCCTCAGTAGAAATCAGGGGTCAGAGGTCACTGTGCCACAATAAAGGACATAGAAAAAATATTATATTATATTTTATGTCCTTTTTAAAGAAGCAATATGTAGAAATTGCACATGCAAAAATGAGTACTGCAGTCCAAATAGTGAGTTGGAGCCATAGACTGTAAATTAAAAATATTGAAATATACTCACCAGCCACTTCATTAGGTACACCTGTTCAACTGCTTGTTAACACAAATATCTAATCAGCCAATCACATGGCAGCAACTCAATGCATCCAGGCATGTAGATGTGATGAAGATGACCTACTGAAGTTCAAACCGAGCATCGGAATGGGGAAAAAGGGTGATTTAAGTGACTTTCTGTAACTCAGCAAAAATTTCCTACCAAAAATGTGTGAGTTATTACATGAAGGCAGCCATGTTGGATTTTGCGCTCACAGGCCAGCTGCTGCCTGCAGAGCTCTGATAATCCAGCAGAGGGCAGAAGACATGTCTCAGAAAGGTCAGAGGTCAGAAACTCGTGTATCAAGCATAGACATATAAACGTAGACGCCTCATTGAGCGGGTTGGCCTGTTGCTGCGATACGTCAGCGTGTCCGCCATATTGGATGTGACAGATCTGCCCTATAAACTAATGCAAGGAAATGGACCGAACTTCATAAAGCACCTTTCTACAAAGTGATTTAAGTTAATGCCTTTTATTCACCCATTCACACACACACACTAATATATTTGGGAAACACATAGGCATC
>JAJHUR010123624.1:0-12579 GCA_027495735.1 Lutjanus campechanus | reverse complement strand
CTGAGCCGGGTGTGTGTGTGTGTGTGTGTGTGTGTGTGTTGAAGCTAGTTAGCAGTAAAAGTCTTTATTTAATTGGACGTCACTTCGTAGCTCTGGCTGTTTTTTTGTGTGTGTGACTGTTTCTGACCTGATCAAGATTTTAAAGGGTTATTACACCATTTTCCTATTGGACATGACCCTGAGCTAAGCCCCTCCTCTGAACAGCTGCCATCCAATCATAGATTAGGAGGCGTAACGAGGTCTGGCAGGCCTGTCGGGACTCTGGATTTCTCTCCATGTTGAGTTCGGCTGCAACTAACGATTATTTTCATCATCGATTAATCAATCAAGTCAATTATTTTCCCAGATAATTGAGCAGTTAATCCTGTCACAATCTTGCAGACATAGCAACAGTAACTAAGGGAGGCGGGGCTTAGCGAAGGATCAACTGCACTCCCATAAAGTTGGAGGACTCACAGGAGACTTTTTTAATGAAACAGGGATTAAAATCGGAGCAGCAGAGGCTGAGATTTCCTGACTTTACATCCTAAATGTGGGAACACTGGATCCTACAATTCCCATGATGCAACTCGGCTCAAACCAAGATGTCCGACTGGGCCTAAATAAGACTTTCACTGGAAGTCATCTGAACCACACAGATGGCTGAATTACACACAAATAAACCTGTGACGACGTCTCCTGCCTCACACAACAATACACAACCTCTGAGTGTGTGTGTGTGTGTGTGTGTGTGTTTTGTGTCCAGCGTCCCATAATCCACCGGTGTCCGAGCGACGTTGGCGTGCCTCCCTCCCCCGGTGTTTAAAGCTCTTACATAAGGGTCAAATCCATGGCAGGGCAGAAAGACAAGGACGCACACTGACGCACACTCACACACTGGCTGAACCCTTTGAGTTTAGATTTTAAAATGCACTCACGCTTTTTACACACACAAGACAGTATTAATGCATGATGTAAGCAGGCTGAAACACACAAACACAGATGCCTGTGTAGTGTAGCTGTCCTCCTCTGTGCTGAAGCAGTACTTAGAGGAACAAAGGAAGCTGTAATCAGAGAGGAAGCTCAGCTGCTGGATGCTAAAGACGCTAATAAACCTGAAATTAACCTGAACGTTGCTGCTCTGTTTACACCAGTTTACAACCAAAACAACGTCCTCACGTCCGCACCGTCACACTGAGCTGCTTCAGTCCTCAACGTCCAAACTGGACTCATGTCAAATAATACTAATGATGAAGGAATGATGCAGAATATTTTAGTCTGACTGCTTCCTGAGTGGATTTCTGAATGTTTATGAGACATCAGAGATGTTGTTGTTGTTTCGTGTGTGTGTTCAGTATCTTTGCCTCGTGTTTCTTCCTGTCTGAGCTGTTTAAAGACCTGTGAGTGATCTGAGACTCATCAATCTGTCGGACGTCTCGACCAGCGAAGACACAGTCGACGCCTCGTTTTCAGAGGTGGAGTCGTAGTCGCTGCAGTGTGACCTGAGTTTTGTCTCCGTTTGTCTCTAAAAATAAGAAGCATGAATATGAGTCAGTTTGTCTGCAGACACGTTGACACTGTGAAGGACTGACAGAGTTTGACCTTAAAAACAGTCAAACACAACTGAATTTAATACTCTAAATGAGACATTTTTCTATTAAAGGAAAAATAAAAATGGCTTCTTTTCCCTTTAAAATCAGGTTTTCACACCAAAGACTAAAAACTTTGATACTCGGACTCGTTTTTTCGTCACTTTCACGTCAGAATCCAGTTAAAAATCTGTGTGATGTTTTTAATCTCTGACAGGCCAGACCCTCAGATATGTTACAACACACTCACTCACAGGTTACTAACCCCGTCTCCGTTACAAATGCCGTCTAATTCTGCTCTACACGACTCCTGGACAGTCAGATAAGCTCTGTGATTAAATGGACACCTCATCCAGAGTGTGTGTGAGGATGAGAGTGTGAGTTTCTGTCTGTGTGTGTGTGTCAGTAGCTGGTGGTGTGACGGTGGTTTTATTTGATTTGGGATGAGGATGAAAGCATCCGGCGTGCTGCCAACCATCCAACCAGCCGAGTGTGTGTGAGTGTGTGTGAGGAGTGGGGGATGGTTCAGTCTGACTGATTAAAAGCCTGATATTTAGGTCAGTGTGTGTGTGTGTATTAAGCCTGTGGTAAGTGTGTAGCAGTGTGCATCTGCTGGAATGTGTGTGTTTCTTTCACCTGTGGAGAATATATTGATCAAATATCAGCACTTTATTGATCTGTGGCTTCAGTATTGGTGATTGATCACCGCTGAGATTTATGCCGATTTGAAGAATAGTTCATGTGGTTTTATAAAAGTACACCAGAAATATTCTTCAGCGAGTTTTCATTCGTGTGTCAGCAAAGAAACGTAAAAGTGTTAAATCTGAGAATGGAGTTTGGTGCGGAGGCATGTTGGTCTGTGGTCCAGAATTCTGATTTCCATCAAGGTGTAATTAAGAAATGAACAGCTCGCTGCTTTGAACGTCACTTTTATCAGTTTGAATGAAGTTTTGCAAACATTTCGTTCCTGCTCACAGTTTGTTGTCATGTGCCTTGTTTTGTCTGAACTCTGTTCTGATTGGCTCTCCTCTTCTCTCCTCATGTCCTGCTGCTGCTCACCTGTCGGCCGTCGCTCATCTTCACAGGTAAGAACACAAACATCCTCTGCTCTCACCTGCTGCTTCACTTGTAGTCTTTTCAGATTTGTAGTTTGTTTGGCTGCTCTGAACGTGTTCAGTGTCTGACAGCTGATCCAGAACATCATCACCCAGTTATGGAGCAGCACTGACTCCCATCAGCTGTGGACGAGTTAGATTTCATTTAATTCAGGAAGTAATTATTAATCATTTAAAGGCTGGAGCAGGACTAATGGAAGAAAATCTTCAGGACACATCTCACTTAAAGCTGCTTTTTAAACAAGAATGAGACTTTTTGTAGATTTTAAGAAAACAACAGTCGGGTTTCTTTGGCTCTGATTGCGTCTGTTGGCGGGTCGTCGGCACGAGAAGGTTGATGAACCTCTGTTCAAACCAACATCAGATAAAAAAAGAGTCGGTTTGTGTTTTGCATAATTTCCCAGGAGAAGAATCAGGTCAGAGCGAACGTGAACAGAAAACAGCTGAAGGCTTCAGGCTGCAGCTTTTTCAGTCTGTGAAGACTCGGGTCGTGTTGAAGAACATCGTAGAACATGTGTACCTGTGTTTGATTTATATCAGATTAATGTGAGGAGGCCGAACATGAAGCCTTTCAGACATGATCAGACTATTTTTTGGAGGTTGTCCTGAACTTCCATCAGATTGTTTGTCTTGTAATGTTCAGTTTGAGGTGAGCTGATGTGTCTGTCGGATAATCGGGTCGATTTCTGTCAGGTTAGAAATGTTGAGGAGTTTGGAGATGAGTTGTCCCACGTGTGCTGTCAAAAGATCCGCCCTAAAACTTCACTGAAACTCAGCAGTCAGATTGATTCAACCCGGAGAGTCAAACAGTGAAGTTTAAAGTCATCATCTTTGTGTCTTTGCTGGTGTTTAAAGAGTTAAAAACCTCTCAGATCTCCTTCACATCCTCCTCTTCCTCTCTCACACACAAGCGTCCTCTTTCTCTCACACCTGCTGCCGTCGCATCACTGAGACTCGTTTCAGTCCGCCGCCTCGCCGCCTCTCGCTGCCAGCAGCTCCGGGGGTCTCCGCGTCCTCTTTGCCCGCCGTCCCTTCACCTCCCGTGGCCTCGGCGTCGGTAACAGCTGGGCGAGCGCTCCACACAGGGCCCGCTGTTGTCCTGCGAGGTGGGAAACCGAGGCTCCTCTGTTTGGCACGCAGCCAGGATCAGAGCGATGTCACGGTGATGATGATGTTCTGAGCTCGTTTCAGAGCCTCTGATTCTTCACTTTTACTGCAGTAAAGAAGTTGAATCAGTAGTTTTTCAAGAAAAATGCCAGAAAATACAGTTTTCAGCATCTCAAATATGGAGATTTCCTGCTTTTCTCTGTTTATTTTCACAGTAAACTGAATATTTTGGGGTTTTGATTTGACAAAAAGACATTTAAAGACATCAGAGTCGTCACAACACCTGAATTTTAAACTTTGATATGATACAAAGAATGAAACAGATTTGTGTTGAAGTTGAAGTGATTTAGTTTTGGACGTTAAGCAGCAGATCTGTGTATAAACCTCCTACAGTCCCTGTGTGGGTATTTGTGCTCTGACTGCAGCTGTAAATGTTCATTATTATTCCAGCAGCCTGCAGCAGCGTGTGATTTGTAGTTTTTTTGACCCTGTGGTGTCAGTTTCCTGCTGTGCAGTTAAATAAAACAAACTCTGCTCGGAGCTTATTTAGAAGTTGTTTCAGAGAGCTTGTGGTCTGTCGCTCCACAGCGCTCCTCCTCCTCTCTTTTCTGCTCTTATTACCCAGAGTGCTTTGTGCTCAGGGTGACCGTGGGTCATGTGTTGACCTGTCGGAGGCCTGCTGCCCTCCACACTGTGTGTGACGTGAGGCCCAGACACGACATGAATACTGAGCAGCTCCTCGCACCAGACGCTCGTCGACGCCCGGGGTCGCAGGTCAACGCCGCCTCACCCCCATAACTTTCAGGAAGTGACAGCTGCAGAGAGGAGAAAGATTCCTGCAGATTTTAGAGGATTTATGTTGAACAGAGAAGCTGTTAACTTCCGTTAATAAAGACGAATATCACTCATCTCTGCAAACCAACCAAACTTCATTCAAAAAATCTATAATTTTAGCTCATAGATCACAAGAGGTGCTGGTCTGCTGCTGCCTCCATCTGTGAGGGGTGTGTGTGTTTGAGGTGTGTGTGTGTGTTTGAGGTGTGTGTGTGTTCATGTTTTGACAGTGGGCAGGTGTGTGTGTGTCGTTACCTGTCCGACAGGTTTAATTAACGGTGACGAGTGGAAACACACAACAACAACAACACACACTGAGGCTGCGTAAACACACACACAGCGTCGAGCCGTCGTCACCTGACCGACGGCGACGGTTTTAAATTCAAAAGAAGCTTTATTGTCCCGACGTCTGTGAACACAACAACTAACTGCAGCCTCACAGTAAATATTTGTTCTTTAGCTTCAGTTCAGCCAAGATCTACTTTTTATTTTCCGCTGTGCAAAATGTTTTATTTATTAATGATTATTATTATAAAATAACAACAGAGTTATGCTTAATCTGGGGCTGCAATGTGAATAAACTGTCAGAAAACTGTGAAAAATGTCTTATTTTGTTTAAATCCCAAAGATTTAGTATCATAATAATTAAAGAAAATCTCCATATTTGACACTGAAAACAGTATTTCCTGCCATTTTTCCAACAAGAATCAAAGTATCAGCATTAATCTGCAGAAAATGATGAAAAATATCCCGTCCAGTCCTTTAAATGTCTCATTTTGTCTTAAATTGAGAATTTTCTGTTTTTTTTGAGCTAATTTATTATTGGTTTGTTTGATTTTTTTTCTTATTTAATTAAATATTTTTTACATTTTGAAATAAGAACATTTAAACAACTGAAAACATTTCAGTTAATCTAATAAAAGAAGAAAACAGACGTGTCGGTGAGACGGAGAGAAGAAGAAGAACAAACGGGGTGAAGGTTGAGATAATATGATGACACGTGTGACTGATGAGGCAGCAGAGGCTCTGATTGGTCACGGTTCACCCCCGACACACACACACACACACACACACACACACACACACACACACACACACACACACACACACACACACCCTGCCCTGAGGGAGCAGGAGGCCGCGCTCCACCCATCATCCCACTGTGTGTGTGTTAAGACAATAGTGTCATTAACTGTGTGTGTGTGTGTTTGTACCAGAGATCATCCATTCAAACCCGCAGCCGCCTGCAGGCGTGAGTGTGTGTGTGTGTGTGTGTGTGTGTGTGTGTGTGTGTGTTCCAGATGAGTTCACTGTGGAACAAAAACAGTCATTTCTTTATTTATCTGAAAGCCTCTTTTTCTTTTAGTTTTTTGTTGTTTTGAACCTTTTGTTTGGTTTAATTTTCTTTTTCTTTGTTTATTTGTGACATTAAATTCATATGTTGATGATATGTAGATATGTTGATATCTATAAAGTCATTTCACTCCTAATATTTGGCCTGTTTAGTCACAATGAGGGGTGGATGATTAATATTGGAGCCAAGAAGAAATTCATATTATTTGTTATTTCAGTAAAAACTCCCCCCAAAAATAGGAAGCTGGAGGATTTCTCTTTCAGGACAGACAGATATTAAATATGAAATAAAACAGTTCAGACAGAATCATCTTGTCCAGAAAGCCGAACATGACACACGTAGGTCGTAACTGGAATGAACACCACAGAAGAAGACTGGAATCTCCGCCCCCGACGTGATGAAAGCGCGTCGACGGTCCGTCCAGTAAACAAACCACATGTGAGCTGTGTTTACGAGCGTTGGTGGGCTCGTGGGCTCGCTGAAGACAAACAAACCGATCCAAGAATGCAGCTCAGTCAGCTTTTCCACTGGGTCAGAACACAGAACACAGAACACAGAACACAGAACACTGGGTGTACTGGGCAGCTCCTGTGTGGGAAACACTCACACTTATTATCGATTAAACTCAGGGAGCTTTCACAGCTCAGGGGATTATTACAGCTGAAAATATTAAAATGATATTTACAGCAGCAAGACAAAAAAGACGTATCTGTACTTTTCCTGCAGCACAGACTTTGTCGACTTTTGACGTGTCTGCAGCTTTTTTCTATATTTGAAAACCTTAATGTTCTCAGCTGCATTAGAACCACAGAACGTTCCTCTGTTTGAGGCGTCGTCTTCAGTAGCACAGGAGCTTGTTTACCGACCGATCCAGTAATTAAAACCTGTCACACCAACAGTTTGTCATGGAGTCACATTCCTGAGCTGTCAAACCGGCCACGTGTTGAAGGAACCGCCTGCGGTTCCACGTTTGTCGTTGTTACATCATGTTGTTGTCAGCAGAACAACACCCAGGGTTCACCGAGACGACTTCTGTAGTCAGGTGGACGAGTCCATATTTGTTTCTGTTCTGTAGGGTTCTCAGCTCTCGACTCAAACAAACGGACACAGAACCTGTTCATGACATCCATGTTGGTTCAGTCAGCCTGGTTTTTACAAACTGTTACAGCTGATCATCCACATCTGATCCCTGCTGATTGACGTTTTCAGAGCTCTAATAATTACTGTGAACTTTTGCTCCTTTAACGTTCGGGGAGTTTGAGCTGAAATGATCTGACAGATGAACCGTGACAGGTTGGATCGGTGTTTGTGTTCTGCAGCCTGCAGGCGACACACCTCAGACGTTCCCCCCTCCCACGAGGATCATCAGTCCCGACCTGAACCTGCTCTAATGAAAACAAACCGATCGCCTTCATCACGTGGTGAAGTCTCTCCGCGGCCTCCCGTTCGGGCGCCGGTCCAGGACGGAGAGGTCGATCCGGGCCGAAAACCCCCGCAGGGTGTCGGTGTGTGTTTGGCACCGGCGCGCAGTAATTAACCAGCCAACTGAAGCCAGGTTTGGCTGCGGCCGCTAACCAACCTCTGTGGGCAGAAAACAGCCAGGAGTCACTCAGAGGTCGAGTCTGACTCAAAGTCTGGCTGCTGGTAAAAATAATCGAGTCTTATTTTACATCCAGCTGCTTCTGGTTTCTGTTTTTTACACTTCTGACATCAACATCTGATCCATGTCTCAACATTTAACCGATTTTATTTAAAGGAGAAACTCGCTGGTAGTTTGTTTCTGCACCTTCAACAGCTGAGAGATTAAAAAAAAGATTGTTTATGAAAACTGGAGGAAAACGAGACATTTGAGGACGTCATCTTGGACTTTAATCAGCATCTTTCACCATTTTCTGATTTTTTATGGACCAAATAAGTGATGAAATGCAGTAATGAAAAGTTGCAGCTCTGGAAGAGTTTATAAAAGTCCAGTGGTTTTATTTCCAGCTGTTTGTCTGCTGTGTTCAGTGTGTGTGTGTGTGTGTTGGCCTGCTGCCATCTGTTCTTCATTGTCTGTCCTCTGATTCTGTCTTTTATCTGTGACTTCCTCTCCTACATTTGTGTCTCGGTGGGACTTTGATGCTGCTGCTGTCCTCTCAGTCGCCTCCTCTGACCTCGTCCTCTTTCACTCCACTTTTTTCTCTCGTCTCTTTGATATGCTGTCTCTCCGTCCGTCCGTCCGTCCGTCTCCTCCTGGCCTGCGTCCAGATGTTGTTCAGCTGATGTTCCCCTTTTTGTTTTTGAATGTTTGGTCGACTGAAGCCAGCAACACTTCAAGAAGGATTAATGTCCCTGAATCACCTTGTTTATACTTGAACTGCAGTGCCTGATGGGTAAAAAGGCAGATAGACTTGAGGTTTCACCCAGATTTCCTCTCGTCCCGTTGTCCTGAGGACAGAAGCAAATGTGTTTGGAACGACTAGCTACCCATCTTTAGCCAGACGCTGCCCCTTGTGAATGAGCTAACATCTTATAGAACCAGCAGCTAACAGAGCTAACAAAGCTAACAGAGCTAACAGAGCTAACAGAGCTGTATTTAGATTTAAATTGAGCATGTTGGCACCAAAATGTGAGCACATTTACATCTTTATGTTAAGACTTGAGTCAGTTTTCGTCCCTCTGCACCTTCCTGCTAAAGACATGATGTGTTCATGGATGTAGAAGAATAAAATTTAAAATCCAACCTGTTGGACACAGACGTGAGCGCTGAAATTTAAAAACCAAGTGAGGAAATGAATCTCAGTTGTGTCAGTCCTGACTTTCATCTCGTTTTATCTCTCACTTCCTCTCTCTCTCTCTCTCTCTCTCTCTCTCTCTCTCCCCCTCTCTCCCTCTGCAGTTTACCCATGATGCTCTGCTGCTATTCTTCCGTCTGACTGTTCTGCTTCATGTTTGTTGCACCTTTTGATCTGCGTCTTTAACACTCTGACGTGTCTTTGTTCCGTGTTCTTAAAGTGTCTTGTGTTCTCCGGAGAACCTAATCGAGTTGGACCCTGATAATAACGTCGGGCTCCGGTTCAGACCTTGTTAGAGACGTTTTTGGGTCACGGAGACCTCGCGTCCTTGTTATCTTGTTTGTTCCTGTTGTGTCTCGGCCGGTCGCTCGCTCGGTGTGTGTGTGTGTTTTTTTTTGTGTGTCTCTCTGTGTGTGTGTGTGTGTGTGTGTGCATGTGTGTGTGTGTGTCCTGCAGCTGCTGTCACATAAACGCACTCTCTTTGTGTGGCCTTGAAAAAACTGGGACTAAATATTTACGAGTTGAAAGTAGACATTTATTTATTTATTTATTTGTATGATTGCAGGTTTTTGGTTCTTGAGATTGTGGATGAAAGTCGAGGGTCTCGGGTTCCTCGGTATGTAAACCTGACGACTGGGGTCTTTGAAAGGTCTGGTTTTCTTTAGTTTCTCTAATGCTTCAGGTTTTGGATGGTGGGTGATTCAGGTTTGGTGTTGAGACGTTTTGATGCCATTTTTCGATACAGATTCTGATCCTGTCACTCTGGACTCTGCAGGGAGGTATCAGAGGTCAGAGGTCAGAGGTCAGAGGTCGGGGCAGATAAATGACCTGATATGGGATCAGGTGCACAGACTCATGACATCACTAATACCTGAACCATCGATTTATTCTGTATCAGAGGTCGAATCCAGAGGTGTAAACTTCTGTCTCGTGGTGTTTTTATTTCTAGAACTGAACTTCCTGTCTCACCTGCAACAACAGAACCGTAACAGTAGAACCTCCGGGGTTCTTTGTCAATCTTTGAAAATGAAGATCTTTGATTCCTGAACTTTAGGGTTAAAAGTCTTGGGTTCTTGAGGGTTTGTGTTAAAAATGTGAAAGATCTGAGGGAACCTCTTGGGTTAAATGTTTGTGTCTTAATCTTGGGTTCTTTAAGGTTTAGAACATCTAATATTTGTCTTTTTGAAGCTGTGGTCGCAGATCAGCGATCGTGTGTTATAATCTGACTCTGTAAACCTCCCCGCGTGCCTCTAACAGAACGTGTTCCTGCTCATGCATGTTCTCCTGCTCGCTGAGGGAGAACCAAACATAAAAATAGAAAAAAATGAAAGAGAATTAATGATGGAGATTATTCTGGAAAGCGCCAGGAGTCCTGACGCTTCACTTTGAAGGCCTCCTCCTCCTCCTCTGCGGTGTTTTAGTCTTTTCTTCCTCTCCGTTCTCCGTTCTGCTGTTCCGTGTTGGCACAGAGGGAAGGATGGAGGGATGGATGGAGGAGTGTTCTCAGTCCCATGACGCTCGCTCTCATTTCTAAGTTTTTCCTCCCTGAGCGATGACAAAGTGGAAGAGCTCTCCATCCTTTCCTCTTCGTCTCCGTCCATCTGTTTCACTCCATCTGTCGTCCTCTCAGACCGTCTGTCTCACCTGGTGTCTGTCCCTCAGTCTTCTTCATCTTCTTCATCGTTTCTGAGATCAATTAATCGACCAATCAATACTACTGTCTCCCCCTTTTTCCTGATCTTCATCTCAGGAAATCCATAAACTTGTGTTCTCTGTTGATCAGGGTTCTCCAGTACCGATACTATGGATGACAACGATCGATTAATGATTGTTAATTTTACCAGTGATGGATGAAGGACAGATCTCACCTGGGTTCTGGGTTCTGGCGGTTCCTCTCATTCCTCTCGTCCCTCTCGTCCCTCCGTCTTCCTGTCTTCCACAAACTGATCAGGGTCATAAATGCAGTAATGAAGTGACTCAGTGTGTGTTTGTGTCTTTATTAGTTGATGGATTGATTGAGTTCAGGTGTGACGCCCACATGTTCCCAGATGTTTCTGTTTCCTCGTGTGTTTTTTTTCTTACCCAGAAGCCCCTCTGAAACTCATCCGGACTTTCCCTCCACTCGCTCTCTCAGCAGAATTTTGTCCGATCAGCAGTCGTCTGTGCAGACACAGACCAGATCTGAGACGTTTCCGTGGATGTTTTCAGATGTTTGGAGCTGCGGTCCAAACTGACGTCCTCGAACAGTTAAAAATCTAAATATATATTCAGTTCAGTGATTAAAAGCATTAATGTTAAATTCCCATATTAACATTAATGCAAACATCAACTTTCTTGTTCTTGCTGAGTTTTTGATGCTCAGACGGTGATTTTTGCTGGAATATTCCTTTAAAACTCAGCAGCCGGTTAAACCATCACACCCTGACGGTGGGTCACCTGGCGAAGCGGCTAATCGTGGCCCTCCGCCGCTGGTTCCCCTCCCCGTCGGCGGGTCGCACTGGGAACCGGGAGAGGGGAACTGGAGGGCCCCCGAAAACAGGAAGCAGCTGGATCAACATCCTGCCTGGCAGAGAGGGACGGGTCGCACCGACACAGGCCGCCGTTTGTAAAAACCTCAACAATGCCCCCCTCTGTGTGTCCGCCGGCCAATAGGGAAGCTTCTTTCTGGATTCTTTCCAGACAGATACCAACCACACACACACACACACACACACACACACACACAAACACACACACACACGGTGGCACCACCACTAATAATAGTGAGACCACCAGGATCCAGCAACACTCTGAAAGACACACTGACTTGGTGTTTAGTTCTGGAGCAAATGTGGACTTTTACTATGAAAGGATGACCCTTGACTTCCTGATTTATACTGTATCATAGCAACAGCCGGAGAGAAACACAACAGCTGTTTATTTCCGGACGTGGTGGCGGTCGAGTCGGACAAAAGCAAAGAAAGCACCTTTCAACCACAGCAGAGTGTTTAATGGAGCCGAGTCGACCCACAGCACCTTGTTGAATATTATTTATAGCAGTTAGCTCTGTTAGCTTTCTCACATTGTTGAATTTGTCTTTAATTATTATTATTTTTATATTTTCTGGTCGTCCCTGTGACGTCCTCCGGCTACTCTGCCTCAACTTTCACTGATTACGGGAGTTTCCTGATCGACAAAGCTGAACTGGTTGTTAGCGGTTAGCTACTTTAGCTGCTAACTCCTACACCAGGGGAGTACAGGGCTAACTAGCAGTAGCAGTTAGCTACATTAGCAACATGTACAGATACTCGTCCATCAGAGACTCAGTAAACTGAACACAAACATCTGATGACAATTAAAAAAAAATCCACATGTGCCAACATCAGCCAGTCACAAGTCATCGAAAAGTAGAAAAACAGTTGAAAACGTTGCATTTAGGGCAGTTGGAAATCTGAGCATTTTGCTCACATCATTATTTGACACTTTAACATGAACATGAACATTTTAACATTATAAAGCTGTCAGGAAATGAGGGAAAAGAACAATAAGTCGCCTTTAAAAGAACATAGATGTGTTTTTTTTTCCAGCAAAAAACACAAACCTGCTTCAACACATCAGAAAGTTTATGGATCCTCAGAAAAAGATTCTTTCATTCACACCTCGTTTTTTTTGTGTTTTTTGTTCTCAAAGGCTTTTAGCGCTCTCTCCCTCCCTCCCTCCCCCCCCCCTCTCTCTCTCTCTCTCCCTCTCTCCCCCCCCCCCCCCCCCCCCCCCCCCCCCCCCCCCCCCCCCCCCCCCTCCTCCCCCCCCCCCCCCCCCCTCCCCCCCCCCCCCCCCCCCCCCCCCCC